>JANHFL010009249.1:0-16839 GCA_032468155.1 Oxyrhabdium leporinum | reverse complement strand
AGAAGTGAAAAGATTTGTTGTTGTTTTGTTTTTAAAACATTCAATCCCATGTACAGAGTGTGCTTGGTTATCCCCTTAACGTTATCATATATATGCAATATTTGTGCAACGATTTGTGACATTCAGACAGAAATTTTAAAAGAAGAATAAAGAAAAAAAAATTAAAAAAAGGAAAGAAAACACAGGGAGTAAATTTAGAAGCATTTAACAACCCCAGAAATGGCTGGGTTGGGCCTCCTTTCTCTTGGCTCAAAATTGGACCATAAAAAGCACATTGTGTTTAATAAAAAAAAAAAAGGGGGGGGGAGTGCAGGGAAGGAGGCTCTAGGCTTCAGAAGGGGGGGCAAGGGCATCCAACGGGCTCTGCCAGCTTCCACTGCAAGAATCTTCCCCACCGGCCAGAAGCTGCCCTCCTTCTGGGAAACTTCCACAAGGGCCCCGGGACCTTCTCCAACCCAGCCGCGGGGCCCCAGGGAAGGAGAGCCGACCCGGCTGCCGCCAGGAAGCCGCCCGGTCGCAAGCGGTGGGAAGGGCACAAGCCGGGCCCGCTCTGGCCGAGCGGAAGCGCGGCTCCAGTCTCCCGGGGGGCGGGTGCCGGGCCCGGGCCCGGCTGGGGCGGAGGGAGCGGGACGCCCACCTGCATGCCGGCGTCCAGGGCGGTGAAGATGAGCCTGCAGGCGGGGCAGCTGAGGTTCGTCCAGCCGAAGCGCGCTCCGGCCGCGGGCAGCAGCCTCTCCAGGGCCGGCCGGCTCTCCCGGGCCATGGCCAGCCCCACCGCCGCCGCCAGAGCCCCGGCCAGCACCAGCCGCACCGCCGCCGCCCGCATCGCCCGGCCCGGCTCGGCTCGGCTGCTCAGCAAAGCAAAACGGGACAGGGGACGCGCTCCGCCCGTCCTCGCCTCGCCACTGCCGCCCGCTCGCCCGCTCGCTCGCTCAGCAAGGAAGGCGGCGCGGCGGGCGGCGCGAGGCCGGAGCCGGGAGGAGCGCCGGGAGCCCCCGCCTCTCAAGATGGCCTCCGCCCGGCTGGCCCCGGGGGGCGCCCGCTGCTTGCCCGCCCGCAGCGCCGCTCGCGCAGGCGGTCCGGGGGAGGGGAGGCCGCGTCGGCCCCGCGGGGTGAAAGACGCGCGAGCCCCGCCTGCCTGGCGCCTCCCGTACAAGCGGCCCGGCCCGGCCTGGCAGAGGGAGGGAGGCAGGCAGGCCGCAGGCCAGAAGCAACCCTTCCCCCCGGACAGGGAAGCCCCTTCCCCGCCAGCCTGCCCGCAAGGAGGACCCCTCCCCGACCCCGGCACCCCGGTCCCCGCGGCCTTCCCTCTGCCCGGCTCTCTCGTTCGGCGGGACTCCTACAAGGGGCACAGCAGCGGAGAGTTTCCCCGCTGCGGGGCCCCGGGCGCTCCCGGAGCTCGCCGGTCCCTTGCAGAGGCTTCGTTAACGGACTAGCTAACCTGTCTCCTCGGGAAAGTGTGTGTGTGGTGGGGTGTTTGCGCCCCGCTTATTATGTGCACTGGCTTGGCCCGACAGAGGTGTGTGTGTGTGTGTTTTCTCTTTCTCTTTGGAAGTTCCTTGATTCGGCTGTTGTTGGCCTGGTGCGATGGCTGCTTCTGTGCTGTTTGCTGAGCTTCTTGTCTCCTCCTGAGTCTTTTTACTTCCTCCTTCGAAAGGTATGTCAGTTTGTCTCTGTGGTCCTTGAAGGGCTGCCGGTTTTGGCCTCGCTTTGGTCAAGGATGCCCACAGTTTCCCAGCTGAAACTATGGCTTAGTCTGTCCACTCATTGTGAGATTCAGGAATTTCTGTTGTGTCTTCTGACTGCAACTTGGTGTTCATGGATGCTCTCCGCGAGTCTGAGATGTTTTTCGTGTTTTCCTTTTCGTAGCTTGTGTTAGTTGTGCTGTGGCAGGTTGAGTGGTGGGGCGCCTTCTGATAAAGTTGTTTGGGTTTCTATTTTCTTGCAATGTGTTGTGCGGGCAGTCTTATTTCACTTTTCTGGCGTTGCGGGTTGCGTTTGTGTTCATCTGAATAACGTCCTTACACAGTTCCTTTTGTGGGCGGTTGAGTTATTGCTCTGGTGATCGTGGGTGGTTTTTCAGTAGGCGTGTCTCTTAATTTGTTCCCTCTGCTGACGAGGCTATCCAGGAAGGGTTGTTTCCTTCTTCCCTTGTGAATATTCTTCCTTTGAAGATGCTCTGGATTGCTCCATGTGTCTCCTTTGGTTGTTTTTCATTAGGACAAAAGTGCCACCTGCATACCGACCCACATCACTGCAGTAGATACCTGCGTAGTTTTGTTTGCATGCATGGGAGAGCCCTGGTTTCTAGATGCCGAGAGCGGGTGTCCCTCTGATTTGTTGGCGTGGATGACCATCAGTCTGAAAGCAGGTAGTGAGGAGGCAGAGGCTGGTCAGTCCACGAAGCTCGGTATTTCGGCCTCAGGATCTTTCATTAGGTCAGGCGTGCTGTGTAGCCCTGTGGTTCTACGGAGGTAAAGAGGCCCGTGACATTGAGTGATCCATCATCTTGACTTCTTCTTTTATTAGGCCTTTTCTATTCTGGATGCATTGTGGGTAGAATATTCGCTCTCCTCTATGAGGTGTCCAAGGCTTTGGCCAGTTCTGTGGCTGTGTTGTGTATTGGGGTCGCTGGTCCCCGCACTGTTGGATGAAAACCTACGTCAGGATTGTGTTTTGGGGGCATCCAGAGCAGCGTGGGAAGACGAGTCCATGGCGTTTCCTCTGTTGCCGGTCCTCTTCTATGATTTGACCTTTCTTGGTTAGGCTGCCGAGGGTTCTCTTGACCAGTTTCTCTATTGGGTTGGTATTTACTGGGATGAAGGTCTCTTTGTCCTCCAGTAATCCTTTGGCTTTTCGTAAGCCTTCCTGTTCTCTTCCTGTTGACCCTGGTTCAGTCTTGGTTTGCTGGGAGGGTGGTGGTGGCTGGCTCCTTCCTGAGGATTTTGAGGGCTGCCCTGCCCTCTGCTTCGAGTGGCTTCTGCCTCTCTGCCTCAGGTTTTCTGTGCCAAGCCTGGCGGTTTTCAAAATTGCTTCTAAGGCTGCAAGGAATTCCAGTTGATTAGCATCGTCCATCTGTGAGGCCTGTCGGCATTCTGCGGCAGATGGTCGGCTGTCTGGACACGAGGCCCACCCGTTTGGGTTCAGGTGTCTCTTTGCTTGGGGTTTAGTTTGAGCAATTTGGCTTGGAGGTTTTTTGTTTTTTTTAATGGGCTTATCTTAGAGACGCAGCCTTGATGGTGCTTGTCAGCATTTTGGTGTGCTCTGAGGCCGTCCATTGTTCCAGTTGCTCCCTGGGTGCAACTGTGGTGTGTGGGGGATTTGTTTAGTCTGAGCATCTATGATCCTTAGCTGAGGATCATTTTGCAGCCACTTTCTTGAGCTATTTTCCATCCAGCTGTGCAGTTCATGGCAGGTTTGCGTCTGACCCTGGTGGGCGGCCATGTTGTCATAGGCCTTTGTGCCGAAAGACTAGGTATCCTTGGGGGAGCTTTGCCTCCAGGCGGATTCCTTCCACCGTTGGGCTTTCTGAAGTATTGGACGCCCGTGAGTGGTTCCCATAGGAGAGAATCTATGTAGCTTGCGGTTGGACTGGGGTGTCCTTCGTGTCTCTGAGCTGGGTCGTTTCCTTGCAGACATTATTTCCCATCAGTGTGAGGAATGTGGGGTTTGCTCCCTACTTCCGTACTGTGGCTTTCCCTGCCGGTGTTGGTGGGCCGCGGGTAACTCTTTGATTAGGGGATTGTTTTTCTATACTGTGTCCACCCTTTACGGAGCCCCCAACACCCCCCCCCCCAGTGAAGGAAGGCTTTCTATAACCTGAGAAACCTGACTGTTGGAAGTCCCATCTCCCAGTGACCAATAGATAATTGAGCTTCACTTATATGGGACGTGCTCTCCCTAAGCACTCTCTGCAGCCTTGGTTGAAGTAAAGTACAGACCCGACTCTTTCCTGCCTCTGTTTTCTGCGCCCCCCCTCCCCCCGAAGAACACTTTGTCCATCTCAGGAAAAAAGTTGATGGCCACGATTACCTGCCATTGAGTCGAGATCAACTCTTGGGGGCCATGGAGATGGATTTTCCGCAGGAGGACAATCTGTTGCCAACCTGGTTCCATCAGTGCTGTAACTGAGTCCATCCATCTTTTTGAAAAAAAAATTTTAATCCTGCCTTTATTATTTTTATAAATAACTCAAGGCAGTGAATAAAACTAATACTCCTTCCTACAAGGTCTGTTATTCTCCATTCCTCCTCCTGTTTTTCCCACCATAACCGCCCTGTGAGGCAGGTTGGGCTGAGAGACAGTTTGGCCAAAGTCACCCAACCGGCTTTTGTGCCTCTTGGGATCAACCAGACCTGGATGATTTACAATATTGTGCAAAAGTGTCAGGCGGTTGGGCAAAAATGCCATAAATTAAGAATGCTTTTAGAAATGGAAGTGGTAATAGTTTATTTTTATGAATTGACAACAGAAGGATCTGATGCAGATCCGCAGAGGATCTGTGGCTAGTTCTCCAAGATGTTTGGGACCAACTCGAAGGGAACTCGCCGAGTTCCTTCCGAAACGGTGTGCAAGTATATCTTGAAGAATCGAGGCTGTTTTGAAGGCAAAGGGTGGGCACACCAAATATTGATTTGATTCGGAGTGTAAGGGGAGAACACCTAGGCTTCAGTTTATCAAAAGGTATATAGACCTGAAATACACAGTAGGCCTGAAATGAAAATTTAATATTAAAGTGTTAGCCAGAGTGATTTCTTAAGCATAGCATCTTTCTTAAGAAATATTTGCAATCTGTTGAAATAGCGCAATGGGAAACGGCAAAGTATTTAGTTTTAAAAGTATTTTAGTCTAGGAACATTTGAGATGGGAAGAAGGAGGGAACCGAAAGTAGCGGATGGCAGGTGATTGTCAGTATGTGGGAAACAAGGAAGTAAGTCCAGTAAAATTCCACTTACTAAGAGATGGTCAGCTGAAGAGGATAAAAGGATGACAGGGGTCTCGGATCGGGGCCACTGATAGTAGCTATCCTTGTTGGACCTGGCTATTATCTCTGGACCTCATTGCAATGGGCTATTGGTATAAGTAATTGATGTGAGTAATGTTATATTACTTTGTTAAAATGGCTTTTCATGTTCTAACTTGCTCATGAAATAAATCTCTGAATCTTAAAGTAAGAAATTGTTTTATTGTGTCACTGCTTTGCATTTTCTATGGTCTCGTTTTTATGACAGGAGTTCTCTTCTGTTCACTTACTTTCCATTTTGTCAACTGATAAAAATAAACCATTATCACTTCTATTTCTAAAAGTATTCTTAATTTACATCTTTTTTGCACAACTGCCTAAATCTTTTGCACAATACTGTATGCCCGGCCTGGCCTTTCCCAGCATCCAAGCCTTCTCCAAGGAGCTGAGTCTTCATTTGAAGTGTCCAAAGGAGGATAATCTGAGCCGGGTCATTTGCCTCAAATGAGAAGGAAAGGAGGGCAGGAGGCATTTCCATAAATACAGTTTTGGCCTGGAAGCACTGGTACATCCGAATCTTTTTAATAGGGGAAATATTATCAGATATAAAGACATCTTGAATGAAAAAGGCGAGCTCAAAACTAAAAAAGAATTGAGTGATCAAGGGGTAGAGATGATGTGGAATGAGACTTTATCTGATTGTTGCCTTGACAGCCAATCTCCTTTCTGCCCCTCAAGTCACCGCATGGCGAGCTCTGGTCTGAGCTACATTTGCCGGGTCCTTTCCTGTCAAAGGCCGGTGCTAAAAAGCAGAAGTTCTCCACCACTTCAGGCCGGTTGCTGTTCCTGTTGCCACTCTGTATATTTAATCAGAGTCCCATTTCTTCGCTCTCTTCCTTAACTTTCGCATCCTTCGCAGCGGGGGTTCCCCGACCTTTCTGGCCCCGTGGAGACAGGAGAGGGGATGGTTTCCCACGTGCTGCATGTGCCCCTTTCCCAAGTGCAGCTGTGCAGGCTTGCAGCGCTTGGCCACACCTCTGCGGCCCAGTTCCGAACGGACTGCAGCCCAGCAGATGGCTGCGGACCGGGCCTTGCGGACCCCTGCTTCGTGGTCATTGTCCGCTCTGTGGCATTCGGGTCCACTTAAAGCTCCTGGGTGGTCTTCCAGGACAGCCTCCTGTGGAGCTCGTCGCAGGGTTCAAACCATGAGGTGACCAAGGCTTGAGTGAGTGACTGAACCTCCCCCCGCCCCATAAATTCAGCACACGGATTGAATGAAAGGGGAGAACCTGAACTGCCTTCTCTCGCTCCTTTGCCACCTTCCGCCCACAGAGTGACTTCCTGATCCGTGTGTAGGCTTTGCACATGGACCGTGAGATGCTCTGGGATTCCTGTTTCCCCGAACACTTCCCCGAACACTTGCCCTCCACAGCTGGGCAAGACTTAGGCAATTGAAGGCCTTTCTGTAATCGTGGAGCCCCCACGCAACGCCCAGGCAGGGTGGCTGCAACTCGCAGCTGAGGGCTCTGCTTTCGGGCTTTCTGCTCCCCATTTTTCCTAACATCCGGCTTGGTGTTTCAGAAGCTACACACACTCTTGAGTCACCCTGATATAGACATCACCCAATGTTTGATGCTGATCTTATTAATAATCCCCTCTTGGCTGCTTCTGGAAATTCCAAACTCACCCTAAGTAGAGTGACTGGATCTGGGCCGCATAAAAAGAATCAGAGGATCGACAAATGGAAACTCTTAGTTTTTAGTTGCTGCCCTTTCATGGTTCACCAAATCTGACCATCCAAGGTTGCTTTCAAAATACCGATTCTTGCCAAGGACGGGTCTCCCCGAGACAGTATTTATGTGTTTGTTTTTTGCCTAACCTGCTGCAATCCAAAGAAGTGCTTTCAGTTCTAGGAAACTGACTGCTGAACTTCTGCTCGGATCACACACACACACGCACACACACACTGCTTTGCAGTCCCCCGCCCTGGAGACTGTGGCAAGAGCCGGTCCTCTTCTTCCTCCCCCCTCTCTGCATTCTCAGCCACAGCCCCACAACAGAAGCCACCGCAGGGTTCACACAACAGGCCCAACCTGCTCCGAAGCCGCTTCCTGGCGGTGCTCTGAATAATTATTCAAGGGCTCAAACAGAAGCAGAGTCCCACACACCCGGCCATGTAAGTCACCATACTGGAGAGGCTTCCTGTGCGAGTTCAAGGGAAACTGCCTGAAACTGACACCGTCCCCATAGTTAAACGTTGAAATATTTAATCGCGCATGGCTTTAAGGGAATGGGAGAGAAGTTTACATTTGAATGTAAAATAAAAGAGATTAATTTAAAAGTGGTCAGTGCCCGTGGTAGACGTTTGGTACAACAATTGGGGTGAGATACTCAAAGTCTGTTGTGGGTGGCCACAATAAACAAAGAAACAACGAAACCTTCAGTTTCTGTCTACGTGATGCAAAGAAGCTGACGCGGGGCCAAGAAACCCTGCCGAAGCCTTGACGGAAGAGCGTTGCAGCTACATGTTCGGCGTGACGGACAGACAATACACTGAGGAGCTCTCAATGGCCAGAGGGGCTGCATGGGGCTCGGTGCCAATCCCAGCGTTGAGCAGAGTGGGGCCTTCCGGGCCGGATGGGAGGCCCGAGGGAGGAGGATCCATCGCGTCAGATAGGAAAACGGCGACGGGCGAGCAAGGCAGGCCGTGGAAGGCAGCCTTCAAGGCGGCAAGTGGTTCATTCTGCTCCCTTCGCAAGCTACAAGAACCCAGTTCCTTCGACTGCTGCTAAGGGAGGCGGAGACGCTTAGCAGCACCTGCACTGCCTTTTCCTCAAGGTGTAAATGCTGCAGCCAGTGAGTTACAACCAGGTGCAAATTGGCAGAGTCAAGCAAATTTCATTCTCAAGAATGTCACCAGAGAGATGGAAAACGCACAAACGCTAGGTGTGATGCTAAGGGGCATCCGTCTGCCACCTCTGCAGGAAGCAGTCCCTAGATCGGACTGTGGTGGACGATTTCCATCCAGTCCCCCCTCCCGGTTAGCGTCCAGCATGAAGCTGAGGGACGAGGACGTCCAATGACATGGGGTGAAGGTTTTCCACAGAATGCCGGTGACCCCCAGCTTTTCTCCATAGGCTGTGAAGGTCTCGCTCGGCCTTTAGAGGCTGCGCGTGTCCGAATGGGGAGCAATAGGCTTCAGCTTCAGCCTGAGGGGCTTTGGGCTTTGCCCTTAGATTTGTGCACTTACCATCTCCTTTTCTCAATAGGGTTGCACTCTCCCAAGCAGAAGCTGTATGGAATTTGGGGCTCCTGCTGGACTCATGTCTCCTGTTTGAGGAACATTTGATAGCCGTGTTATGTGCCAGCCCGTGGACCAGGAGGCTCTCATGGACCAGAAGGTTCTCCTTACGGTCACTCACATTTTGGTCACCTATTGTATATACTACTGCAATAGGCTCTACGCAGGGCTGCCCTTGAAGAGCATCCAGAAGCATCAACTGATAGAGAATGCAGCTGCATGGGCAAGTCATGGATGCTCCTCACTGGCCACGTTATGCCTCTGCTCCTTGAGTTGCATTGGTTGCCCATGTCCTCCTGGGTTCCATTCAAGGTGCTGATAGGGACCTACAAAGCCCTGTGTGGCACAGGACTTGCTTCCCTGGACCACTGCCCCTCTCTGGTGACATTTTCCCATCCTACCAGGTCTAGCAGAAGAAGCAAGATGAAGGGACCCAGGAGACCAGCCCTTTCTGGCATGGTGTGACATCATTCCCCCCCCCCTCCCGCAAGGAAAGTCTTCCAAAAGATCACTGAATTCAGAAGGAAGTTCCAGTCTTGACAATTAGCCAGTCGAACGACTTGTCTCCAGAAGTTTCGGGTGCTTCATCCCTGGAGGTTTTCAAGAAGAGATTGGACAGCCACTTGTCTGAAATGGCTTTTTTTGCAGCTGCAGCACACGGCTGGCTCATATTGAAGTGATTGTCCACTAGGACTCCAAGATCCCTCTCACAGTTACTACTATTGAGCAAGGTACCACCTATACTGTACCTGTGCATTATGTTTTTCTTACCTAGATAAAGAACCTTACTTTTTCACCATTGAATTTCATTTTGTTAGATAGTGCCCAATATTCAAGTCTGTCAAGATCCTTCTGTATCTTAAGCCTTTCTTCTGGCTAAGCCTGCTAGCTTGGTGTTGTCTGCAAATTTGATGAGTTCCCCATCTATCCCCTCATCCAAATCATAGATGAAGGTGTTGAAGAGTATTGGGCCTAAAACAGAGCCTTGAGGTACCCCGCTGCATCCTTCCCTCATTGTAGATGCAGTTCTATTGAGGAGTACATGTTGAGGCGGTTGGTCAGCCAGTTACGAGTCCATCTGGTGGTGATGCTGTCTAATCCACCTTTTTCTATCTGATCAAGTAGTAGGCTATGGTATACTTTATCAAATGCCTTACTGAAATCCAAGTAAATCATATCGACAGCATTCCTCTGGTCCACTAATTTTGTCACTTTGTCAAAGAATGCAATAAGATTAGTCTGGCATGATCTGCTTTTGCAAACCCATGTTGGCTTTTGGTTATTACTTTGTTTGCTTCTAGGCGTTCACTGATTCATTGCTTGATTATCTTTTCCAGAATCTTTCCCGGTATTGAGGTCAGGCTGATAGGTCAGTAGTTTCCTGGATCTATTTTTCCCCCTTTTTTGAAGATGGGAACTACATCAGCTCTTTTCCAGTCCTCTGGCAGTTCCCTGGTACTCCAGGATCTTTGAAAGATAGAGTTCGGTGGTTCTGAGGTCACATCTGCCAATTCCTTCAGGACTTTGGGATGTAATCCATCTGGTCTTGGAGGTTTGAATTCATTTAAGGTGGACAGATGCTCACTAACTATTTTCTTCCCTATTTTGACTTGTGTTCCTAATCTGTTTTTTGTGGTGCTGTTTTTGATAGGTTGGACTGTTGATTGTCACCTTCTTGCCACTTCCTTCCCCCAATGGAGCAATTGTTTCCTGACTTTTTTCTTGTTTTTAACATGCTGAAAGAGCTTTTTGTTTTGTTTTGTTGTTTTTTACTTTTGTTGCAAGCCTTTGTTTATTACGAGCCTTAGCTTTCCTGACTTCATCTTTGCAGGGTCGGGCTATTTGCTGATTCTGCCTTATATTATGTGCCCCTCTTTCCACTTTTTATATTTGTCCTTTTTGCCTTTCAATTTTTCAGAGAGTTTTTTATGCAGCCATGCTGGGTTTTTTTGAGAGCTGTTATTTTTCTTCTTCGGTATTGTGCTAGACTGGGCTTTTATAATATCACTTTTCAAAATTTCCCAAGCTTCTTGAGTTGTTTTCCCCTTGAGTATTCTCATTCATGGAATCCTTCCCACGCACTCTCTAGGTTTATTGAAATTAGCTCTCTTAAACTCCAAGGCTCTAGTTTGACTTTGTTCTGCTGCTTGTGCTTGCATAATGTTGAATTCCAATATTGCATGATCACTCACTCCCAAGGTTCCTGTAGCTTCAACACCTTCTATCATTTCATCTCTGTTAGTGAGAATTAAGTCCAATAATGCTGATCCCCTTGTTCCCTTCTCTACTCTTTGGGAAACAAAGTTGTCTGCTAGGTTTGTCAGGAACCTGATGTCAGGGTAGTTAAAATCCCCTTTACTATTGTGATGTGCTTCCTACATACCTTAGTTAACTGACTAGCAAAATGTTCATCTACTTCTTCGGTTTGGTTGGGTGGACTATATAGTGTACAAAAAGTGTATAGTGTACAGAAAGAGAGTCTTGCTTTAGTTGTGACACCACCACCCCACCCAGCACCCTTAGCCAGCCAGCCAGCCAGCCAGAGAACGGCCAGTGAAGGCCTCCTCCTCCTCTGGTTTTCTGCGGTCCCCGAACAGGAAAAGGGCTCAGGAGGCGAGTCACAGGGGTGAGATGGACAGTCCTGACCAGGGCTCGGTGTTTCTCTCTCATGCGAAGGGCGGAAGCGGCTGGCTTGGCTCCCGGAGGCTTTATATTGTCCCCCGGTTTGCTCTGCCTTCCTCTCAAGAGAGACCCTTCTTCTCCCAGGGAAGAGGAGATGGTGCTGGAGAGGTGTAGAGCAGCTGCTCCAGGAAGGGATCAGGACTGGCAGCTGTTGCCCCTGGCATTCCCGCTCCATGATCTTGTCTGTGTGGTAGCTTGGCCTGTTTGTTCCCTTTTGCCTCTGAGATGTAGGCAGATGTGGAAAGAGAGGCTGGGTTTCACACAACGCACGGACTCTGCCCATATTATGTAAGCAAGATCAGCATCTTCACAGCTTCGCCCTTGAGCAGAAAACGCCGGTCCTTGTGGGCCCCTGCAATACCGGGCATCTCCACTAGAGGGCAGGGCAGGACCAGATCCTGCTGCTATGGGAGGCTGGGCCATCTCTTCCCTTTGGTTCTGGCTTCTCTGCACACACACACACACACACACACACGAGCGCGCGCGCGCGCGCGCACGCGCACGCACGCGTAGTGTTTGTACATAGATAGGGAGGTGTGTATCGTGTGTAGTCCTTTTAAAGAGCAGGGAAGACCTGGCTCTCGTCCAGGCCCTTTGTGTGAGAGAGCAAGGCTCCTTACTTCATTCCTTTGGGTCTGTCCACCTTTGCTCATTTTTACTGGTTTCCTGGGAACTCCCTTGTTTTGACTGGCCACCCAGATTCACTGGGAGTTGGACAGCAACCGATTATTATTAATCACAGCTGCCCGTGATTCTTTAGCTGGTGTGGGCCTTCATTTGCATCACGTTCCTTCCAAGAACATGGGATGTCCTAAGGGATTGGCGAAGTCTATGTGTGGATCCAAGCAGGGCCCTTTTTGCAATTGACAGATGGAAATTTTGTCAATGCCCAGATTTTCTAGGTGCTTTCCAAGAGTTTTTGGTATGGGGCTTAATATGCCGATGACCACAGGACTACCACGGGTGCTTGATGCCACAAATGCTCCACTTCGATTCCCCCTCCTGCTCCACTTCCATGGTCCCCTGGAGTTGCCACATCAGTTATCCACACATTCCGCTTTTCAATCACAGTTAAACCATGGGTGTTATGAGCCAAGATTCTGATCAGTTTGTATTTGGAAATCCCACAATATTTTAACCTGCTAATTTTGGACTGGTTTTTCAACTCTGTGTTTCCACCAATTTTTATTACTGGCACATGACATTGTAAATATTGCAGTGAGTCATTTTGGTGACTTGTGTTACATCATTCTTTATAATCAGTTTGCACAATCATTTTGCTCAAGCAGAATTTACAACCTACAGTTTTTTCTGCTTCTTTGCACGATGTGTGCTTTGAATCATTAGATGATTTTTCAGTTCCTTAATTAGATTGGTTTGAATAACTTGAAGCCAAAATCAAGCATTCTTTTTTTTTTAGTGTTCCAGTTGCGAACCATTTCCAGATTTTATCTTTATCCATTACCCTCCAACCTTTTGTCGAAATTGATAGTGTAATGCTTTTACTTGCCAGGATTCTGTTTGAGTTTTGATGACATTATTTTGATATTCAAGTTTCCTGCACATTCAGTAAGTTCCAGCTTTTAACTTACATCAGTGCTTAAAGTACTTGGTTGTCTTTTACACAGTTATCCAATGCACGCTTCTTCTTCTATAGTTTCTCTGATATGAAGCGCACCTCTGCCTCCGTTTCTGTGGGGCTGGTATAATCTGCCCGTATCACCAACTGGGATGTGCCACATAGTGGTGAATGGTCATCGTGTTTTTTGGTCAGCTTCCGTTCCGTGAAAAACCCCAGCAGTGTCTCATATCTCAGATGTGGCCCTGATGGAGTTTCCACTGTTCATCTCTCTCTTGAGCACTTTTCTCACTCTTTAGATGTATTCTTTACCAGTCACATTTTTAAGTTGTCCATGCTTGACCCAACTCCAAAACTCCCAGATGCTTGTAGCTTCATCCTGATGGCTCATGACGACGTCATTAGAAACAGTAAGAGACCGGGCGGAAGGCTCCCATCTCGTCAGTCACCGATGCTGATTTTCCGTTTGATGATCATTGTCAAGAATCAAAATACAATTGGAAAATTTGGGGAGGACCAAATGAAGCACAACAACAAAATGATTAAGGGCTTACATTGAGGAAGTTCTGCCAAGGAGGCCAGATGAGGCAGGGGGGACCAAGAAGGACCAAGGAGGTGCTGGATAAGTTCTTCAGATGTTTCCCAGATGTCAGGGAAGTGACGAGGTGCCTGCTCCTCTCCGCTTCAGCAAGAATTGCAGGCAGCCTGCGGCCCCTAGAAAGCTCTTCTGGAAATGGCTGGATGTGGCCAGATTAGCTCAGCCCCAGGCAGGAACCCTGGAGATCAAGCAAAGGAGCCACAGCACCACATTCCTCCTCCTCCAGAGCTTCTTTCGTTGGTGGGAGCAGCAGACAGGCCTCAAGTGCTCCTGACTTGGATTCACTGGCACTTTGTTGGAGGATCTTCCCTCTGAAGGTTCCAGGCAACCAGGGATCCTGCAGCCATAGTGTCACCCATGGAGGCCAGGGAATGCAGCAAAGATCTCCTGCCCCCCTTGGAGGTCAGGGGCCAGCAGGGGTGCCACTCAATTGCTTGTGGGGCTGGTGAAAGGTGCCAACATGTTGGGCTCCAGAGCCTCACGAGGAGCAAGAAAACAATGCTTGAAGTAGGAAAGGCTACTGGGGACTTGAGTCCAACTACCATTCGGGGCAGGGCGGCTGATCAAAGTGACCCAGAGAGAGAAATGTCCGGGGCAAGGGAGCTTCCCCCCTCATTCTGCCCTTGGCTCTCACGGACGTCCACCCAGTCATTCGGCCAGCGCTCTCCCTTCTTAAGAGGAGTCCCAACCCAGTCAGAGAGATGTTTGGGAGGGCTGGTAAAATAGTGAGCAAGCTTTGGGGTTCTCTAGAATTCCTCACCAGGCTGAATATTAAGGAAGCGTGTGTAAGTTTGTGTGTGTGTATCCATGCGTGTGTCGGGTGTATGTGATTGTAGGTAGGGGAAAGTGTTGTCTTGATAGTATACATTATGGATTCAGGGCCCACCGCAAGGCAGCTCAGGTCCAACCTGCACCGTTCTCTTGGTTCCCTTCTGTCTCTGTTCACAGAAGATGCTTGGTGGAATCATTGAATATATTGATTTTCTGGCTTCCATAATTCAGCCTGAAGTTGGCTGGGCTGATAGAACCACCTGAGGGAAAGCCTAATGCAGCTGAGCTTCCATGTAGATGCAGCAACAGCACCTGCATTTGACCTGCGTTGGGAGAGTGCGAAAATGGCAGAGGACGACTCTCTTCCCGTGGAAGAAATGTCCTGGCCAGAGACAGAACGGCACAGCCGAAGCCTCCCTTTCTGGCCCAGAATAGGAGATCCGGGCCCGTCTCCCCGTTCCGTCTTCGGTGGAGGTGGGTGGGTGGCAGCTGGCAGGTGGGTCTGGATTCCCTGAGGGGAGGGAGAACCTCTCCTCCTCCACCACAGTCAGGATGTAGAGCTTATTCAGACCCCAAGGTCAATGCACGGAGGCACCATGGATACCATTCTGGCACTATGGCAACCGGTGACCACATGAAGACGACCTTAGGAGCGAAGGACGATGGCAGACATGTGCCCAGGGAGCACACGAGTGATCTGCTCCTGCTCCAATTGAGTTCCAGGCCTAGAAAATCTGCTTGGGGGGGGGGGGAAACACTGTGGCTCGCTCTCACTGGGATGGGGTTGCATGACCAGGGCATCCTGGTGAGACGGTAGCTGGAGCTGACCAGTAGGGGGTCCTCTTCAGTGGCCCCACATCTACTCCGGGACCCGTAGCGGAGCTGGCTTTAGGAGCCTTTCGCTTGGCCCTGGCTCTGCTAAGGTCTCAAGGGCCCATAAGTCAGGGGGGCTGGGGTTGGGGTGCAACCAGGGTGTTAATGATACCATCAGTCAGGTGAGGTCCTGCAGGTATTGGATGGGTGGGCTGCATGAGGACCAATGTATTGAAGCTGGGGAGGAGCATCAGCCAGCTGTGCCAGCTCTAATAGCTGGGGCTGCTCCTGAGCAGAGGTGGCCAGTCAAGGCACCAGCAACTCTGCAAGCACCGTGGTGACGAAGCAGGTGCCACATCTTGCAGAGTAACGGTCAGCCCTCCTGATGGGTCAGGTCAGGAAATGAACTCCTGCACAAAAACCTGCTTTCATTGAGATCGCTTCTAATAACAGAATCCTCTGATCGTGCTGGACCTCCTCTTCCTCTTCTGCCTCCCCCTCCTCCTCCCTTCCCCCTCCTGCTCCTTCTCACCCCCTCCTCCATCAGTGAATCATCCAGGTTACAGAAAATTACCAATTAACAAGAGTCGGAAGGGACCTCGGAGGTAATCTAGTCCAGCCCCCCACCCAAGCAGCAGACCCTACACCATTTCTGACAGATGGCAGTCCAATCTCTTCTTTAAAGCTTCCAGGGATGAGGCTCCCACAACTTCTGGTGGCAAGGTGCCTGTCTGAGCTGCTTCCCAAGGTTACCTGATGTTCTGGCCTTCCAAAACAGTCGCTGTCCAGCTAGGTCAAGGCACCCCCCCTTCCTGTCAGGCGTCGATGGTCAAATTTTTTTTCTCACTTGACCAGCAAAGAAAATAAGAAACTGATCCTTTCTATGCAGGTATTAATATTCACCCATGTAACCCAAGCAACAAGTGAGGAATGCAGAATGTTTTCTCACCCTGTTAACTCACCACAGTGACCATGAGGCACGAAGGGAACATGATGCGAAACTCGATCTGCAAAGCTGGGGGAAGCCTGGAGGAGCCACCCAGCCACCCGGGAGCGACCCAAAGGAGGCCTGCCCTGCCCAGCGGAGCACATCAGGGAAAGAGAAGACCCACCAGCCAGCCTTGCTCTTTGGGTCCACTTACTTGCCCCATTGAGCGATGTTAAGGCTGGGGGCTGAGTTATGCAACTAGTGATGTGCTATTGCAGAGAGTGCACTTTCTCCCTATTTCTACAATCCCCACAGAGCTCAGCTTGGGGCTCCAAATTCACTTTGATTGGGGCCTGGTGATCACTGCCAAAGTATCTGAATCAGGAAAATCACACGCAGATCTCCGTTGGGTCAATTCTCATTTAAGCAGAGTGGCCTTTCCCCACAACTTCACTATCTCGGTTTTTGTCAACTTTAAAACACGTGGACTTTTAAATGTGTGCACACTGGCTGGGGAATTCTGGGAGCTGAAATCCATACATCTTCAAATGGCCAAGGATGAGAAACATTAGTCTACATTTTTATTTATTTATATTTTGTGTCTTTAAACTGTCTGTCTCCTTCAAGGAGAATACATAATCCAGAGAACAGGATTCTTACTGACTTAGAGCAGACTGGAGTATGGGAAGGAAATGGATTAAGTTATACAGAAATTGGGAAACTGAGAATTTTGTTCTTGTTTTGCAATACTTTGGGAAATGTGTTTTCCTTCTCTGGCTCACAGAATTGATCTATTTAATCAGTTTATGTAACCACTCCTCTTGTGGGAGTGACTCAGGTTGGAGCACAGAGGATCAAAGTCAACAGAATGGAATTTAAAATATTAGAAACCTAAATTGGGGATAATACACAATTCAATCGCAAAACCTTTTAGAGAAGAGCGCTTTAGGTTATGCTGCCCAGGAGCACCCAGGGTCCTCCTCCCTCTGGGGGTCTCAGGCCTTGGAGGGATCCAAGATAAGATAAAGAGAGAGAGAAAGAGAGAGAGAGAGAGAGAGAGGGAATGGGATAGATAGATAGATATAGATATAGACAGACACACAGACTGACAGAGATAGATGATAGACAGATTAGAGAGAGAGAGAGAGAGAGAGAGAGAGAGAGAGAGAGAGAGAGAGAGAGAGAGAGAGAGAGAGAGAGAGAG
>JANHFL010009247.1:0-15984 GCA_032468155.1 Oxyrhabdium leporinum | reverse complement strand
ATAGATAGATAGATAGATAGATAGATAGATAGATAGATAGATAGATAGATAGACAGACAGACAGACAGACAGATAGAATCCTCTCAAAAGTGAGCAGACATGTAATTCTGCTTAACAAACTTTTTAAGACAAATCCAGTGCAATCTGTAAACCTCCTCGTGTAAATCCCAGAAGGGTGAGTTAGCACTGCCAATGATATACTTCTAAGTATATCCCATTCCTCCCATTGGAAGCAGTAAAAGGAAATAATCCAAATATATTGAACGCAGAAACACTGAACAAGTCTATCCAACAGAACAATATCACATAGCAGAATTACTGACATAATAATTGCACTTTTAAGACTGAAAGCTTCTTTTTAAGGTGCTATAAATAATGTAAGTTAAACTACAATACAAATAATCTTCCCTAGACATTTTTTCACCAACATCTCTATTTTCACCTTTTAATTCTTAAACTACCATAGCTGGTTCTCTATACAATGGTCCTTAAGCCTTTGTATTGTGCTTGAAACGTTACCAGAAAACTGTTCCACAGTAGTTATTTCCTTGTTTTAATCTCAAAATAACTGTAACTGATATAAACAGCACGCATCTTAATAACAACCTGTACATTTAAGACCAGTGTGTTTGTGTACACTTAAGACCAGTGTGTGTGTGTGTGTGTGTGTGTGTGTGAGAGAGAGAGAGAGAGAGAGAGAGAGAGAGAGAAGATGGAAATATGGGGTTTCTTAGAAAGGTTAGATATTATGATCCATAACATTTTCCTTGAAGACACTATCCATCTTCCCTGCACTATGTTCAATACATGTGCTTTAAAAAAAACACCATTAATTTTCATTGATTTAGACCACTGTGTGTTCTGGATAAAAAGAGAGGGGTCTTGTTTGAACTTGATGTACTGAAAAAAGCAACTCTTAGAACACATTTCATAATGTTCTACAATCTAAAAGAATTCCATTATTAATATGGACTTTTACAGGTAGAGAAACTCTATTAAAATATATGGTTATACACCAAACAGAAGTTAAAAATACATTACATTCCATCCAACTTTAAAAAGAAAAAATATTCATGCCTGCACAAGATATACCAATCAGGTCCGGAAACTTCTAATGGACATAATGATGGTACAAACATCCGCATTCATTCTAGAGATTTTCCAATTCTAGTAAGTACCATACAACTGTCATATGAGAGCAGCCTGGATAGTTGTAATTAGAGGGGAGATTAACTCTGTCCTCCAAAAATAATAGATATGATATTTCAGAAGCAGGTGTACTACTATCTCAATTTCAAAGTCTGAGCAGAGCCATCAATGCTCTTCATAAGGAATACTATTGTATCTTTCTATCAACACCACCAAGTTAGGAGCATCCAAATGTGACAATATAAAGCGCCCCCCCTGTGAGGCAAAACCAATAAATGATACAGATACTGGGGGATTGTAAAATGGGACTCTGTTAACATTGTAGCAGAGGTGAAAAATGATTATTATTTTTTTGGGTAAAACAAAATCTAAAATTCTCTGCTTGACTTCCTTCCAGGTTTCAACCAAGAGTAGCATGGCTTGGGGGAGGCGAGTCTACTACAGTGAACCATGTCATCCATTATTTCTTTCTTCCAACAAGACCGGTATCTGTCAAGATAGTACGTTGGAATAGTAACTCATCTCCTCAAAATTTGTTTACGCTAATACTTCAATTAGCTCAGACAAGAGAAAGGCAGAGATTTGATAAACTCTACAGTGTTAATGAGCCAGAAGTCAGCAAAATATTGGCTTTGGCAAATAGTCTCTTTTCTTACTTGCTCTAAACTGAAGCAGTTTCAAGCAATGCTACTGCACTTCTCCAGCCATTTACTAAGACATAATGTCTCAACCCAACTGAATAAGGTATATATTTGTAAGGGGAGGGGGAGATGAGTAGCAACTTCTGCCAAGTGGCCTGAAAACTTAACTCTCCCTTGGAAATGCCTTTAGAAGTAAAGGTTTTTTTCAAACGTAGTTCAGCTGGTTTACACCTACTGATCAACTTAATACTTCAGAAAACTTGATCACGAATGTCATCTCCTTTTAATTCCTTTAGTAAAGGGCCTCGGAATTTTGTAAGAGGTCTAACGAACAAAGTTTTCTCTTCCTCCTCTGTCTCCCCTACATCCTATTTTTGACAAAACGCAAACTATTTTGGATCCGTTGGCAACTCTCCGCAAGATACAATGTGTATTTTTTTTTCAGTGCAACGCTTTCAAAACCGCATAGAGCTCAGAAGTCAAATTCCCAAGGACTTCAGCTGGGTTCCTTCCTGGGTAAACAAATCTAGGCTTGCAAAACCTGGCACCATATTCATCGGAAAAAAACCCATCACTCTGCTAGCCTCAGTCTGATAAGGCTGGGTTCAATAACGAAACCGGTCTGCGGCCTTAAGGCCTACGCCTTGCCTTAAAACCAGGATGAGGAGCAAGAACCAAATTCCCAATAAGAAACTCCGCTTCCAGCAAATCAGTTGTGGATGCCGCCCCCAGGAAAACTGGGGAGGATGCTACTTCGCGTGTTTTCCTAACTACTTTACTTACTAGCTGCTTACTACTTAATAATAATTCTTATTAATCGGCTGCCCGTTCTCGTTTTCTTACAAATCCCCAGCCCGGCACTCTTTCTGGCTTTTCAAGCTACAGTCCCAGCCGGCTGCACTCTCGCAGGAAGTCCTTTCTGAAAAGTGCTGCCAATTGGCGACACTAGGGGCTGAAAGAAGGAAGGAAGAAGGGGAAAAGAAAGGGAAAGAGAGCCGCTCTCGCCTCCCGCGAGGCGCTTTTCCCCTCTTTCCAGAAAAACTAGCCCACAGACCCTCCCCCTCCCCATCCCGCCGGTCACCACGTGAGCCAGGAAAGCCGGGCCACCGTCTCAGAAAACGGCAAGCGAGGAGAACGACTACCTACCGCCCGAAGAGCGGCGAAGGGCGCCGGCGGGGACGAGTCGCGGAGGGAGGAGTCGGGGAGTCTCAGCAAGAGCGCACGCGTCACGGGATGCCCGGGACTCGCGAGCTGGGTCGGGCCGGAGCGGCGTTTGGGGAGGGGCGACGGGAGAGGGGTGTGGGGGGGGGCGGCTAAAACTTTCCCGGCCCCGGGTTGGCAGCTACGGAAGCAGAAGCATTTCGAGGCCCAGAAAGTTCTTC
The DNA here is from genome assembly GCA_032468155.1 of Oxyrhabdium leporinum. Taxonomy (NCBI): domain Eukaryota; kingdom Metazoa; phylum Chordata; class Lepidosauria; order Squamata; family Cyclocoridae; genus Oxyrhabdium; species Oxyrhabdium leporinum. Next base: position 12,812 of record JANHFL010009247.1, on the reverse strand, counting down.
TTGTGAAGAACTGAACTTTGGTTTTTGCTCTAAAAGAGACGCGCTCCTAGATTGCAGCCGCCCGGCCGCGCACTTATTTTTTGTTTGTTTTCTTGTTGTTGCTGTTGTTGTTGTTTTCCGGATATCCCCTCTTCAGGGACGGCCGCAGTGTTGATTTCCTTTTCTGAAATTCGCAGGAGTCGTTACATAATTCGGAATTTCTCGCGAATGCTTATCCGGGAAGACGGTGGGGTTCCGCTTGCGGAGCTTCACTAAGATGTGGACGCTTCCACCGAGCGGGAACTTGGGCTGGATGACCATATGATCTCTTCCAGTTTTTGATTTTATACAAATGAAAATTGGAAAGGTCTTCAGTAAAACCTGGACCTTCAACAATTATGTTTCACATTTAGAAACGACTGAAAGCAAGGGACCGATAGGCTAAGCACGCAGCCCTTTGCAAACAAATCATTTGTATATTGTTTACACATAATTTTGCTCTTTGACACTCCTGTTATATATCAATTATTGCTTCTGTAAGTTACATTCTAACTAAAATCCTTATCTGCTGCATATCTCAGCCTGGTAAAATGGTTTAAAGGATTTCTAAGCACGGTGACAACTACTTCCTTATGACTAGTTTTCTGTAAATTTTACATCTTGATTTGTTTTGCTTCAGTAATGTTATCGTCTTTCTTAATATGTGTAAGGGACAGAACGATACCACGGCTGTCTCTCTTTTATTTCTCTGCTGGTATACTTATGTATCTTTGCTTGAAATATAAATGAATTACTTAGAAAGCCCTTCTTAACTGAAGATCAGTCTGAGGATAAAGCAGTTGTCCTTCCTGTCTTACTTTCTTGAAGCATCATCTTTCAACAATCCTGCAGTGGGACTTACCAAAGGATATTGACATTTTTGCAGCCATTGACCCCATATCCTTCCCACTAACATACAAGTCAAATTAATATGCATTCTATGATTTCTGCAACAAGGGTACACAAAGTATGTGTAACTTATTCCATAAGCAGTGCTGACTACTGCTTATGCAAATGTGCCATATTGGAAGCTTTACCCAAACTCTGTGTGGCCATGGAAATGTGAAGGATGCTATATACCCAAGAGAATACTTGAGACCCTTGAAGTAGATAGATGGCTTGCAAACTTCCTTTTGCAACATTCTGGAGACTGCTTACCCACATTCACTGAAAGCTTTGTCCCAGCACTTTGTAATATGGGGAAAGTATTGGGAACTCTACGTATATCTGCATTATTATAACTTCATTTCTCCAGGTTCTAAATACTAAATGGATATATTGAATTCTGAAGTACAGGATTAGGTAGTTAGATCCTACCCTGTTCCTTCCGAATCTCTACCCATATGGGCATTAACTCCAGCAATCTTTGGGGCGTGGCAATGGGGCAGAACAAACGCTATATCCCTATGGATCTGACATCTATGGTAGTTATGCAACATTATGTCCTTTTGCCCCCAACTGTTAGAACCTTTGATTTACATTTATACAAATACATAAAATCTCCTCTTCAAATTTTTGTGGAACACCTTGTGCGATGAGTTCAAGGATACAAGATGACCTAGGAACGCACTTCTATTTCTGTGTCTATTATAGGAATTCAAATACTTTTGAAAATTGTGTATATTTATGAATCTAATGTGCCCTTTATATTATTACTTCAATTCAAAAAACTGAATAATGGCCAATGTAGCCATAATTTTAAGAGATGGGTTAATGCTGCATTTTTCTGCTAAACAGGAATGCTAATATTAAACAAGTATGGAAGACCGACTGTTATATTTTACCTATATTAATACTAGAGTAAGGCAATATATATTAAAATATGCATCTCTCATTTGTTGTATTTATTTTGCTGAAATAAATATAATAAATAAGAGATGCATGTTTTAAATTCTTTCACCATTTCACCAGATATAAGAAGGACTTCTGGTTAATTGGAGAACTTACTTTATTATTGTACTTCTCATGTTACATAAAAAGAACATTCCCCCAAGAAATAGCTTTCTTTGCTTTGGGCTCATTTGTGAGGAACTGTCATAGAGAATCCAAAGAGGTTCCTGCCTGATGCATACATTTTGTGGGCAAGCCTATTGAATCTTATTTCTATAGGTCAATAGAAATACACAGATCCATTTTCCCTCCTCTCTCAAATGAATTAGAGATCTGTGACTCTCTAGGTACTGAATTCCATTTTCCATTAAATGTCACAGCCAATTATGAGAGTTTCTGAGATGTTTTTCATTGAAATCTGCAGTTCCTCAAACCCCTTACTAAAATTTTATAGATAGTCCTGGATTTATGACCACAATTGAGTCCAAACTTTTGGTGCTAAGTGAGACATTTGTTATGTGAGTTTTGCCCCATTTTATGACCTTTGTTGCCACAGTTGTTAAGTGAATCACTGCAGTTAAATTAGTAACATGGTAATTAAGTGAATCTGGCTCCCCCATTGGCTGCTTGTGAGAAGGTTGCCAAAGGTGACTCGGACACTGCAACTCTAAATATGAGTCAGTTGACAAGGGTCTGAATTTTGATCACATGCGGGGATTGTTGCAACGGTCACTGTGGGAATGCTGCAACGGTCATAAGTGTGAAAAATGGTCATAAGTCACTTTTTTTCAGTGTCATAACTTTGAATGGTCACTAAATGAACTGTTGTAAGTTGAGAACCACCCAGAAAGATGGCTGCTTCCTTGCTGAAAATCACATTGTTGGAACAAAGAGTGTGGTAAGGACAGCTGAGAAGATTATAGGAAGCTTGCTTGTTATTCAGGATACTGCTTATAAGTGCTATGTGCTTAGAGCTCAAAGCATTGTTAGAGACCCTGCACAGACTCTGTGTGTTTCTGTTGCCCAGCTCTGGGAGGAGATTTCGAAGTATCTATAGCAGGATTACTAGATTCTGTAACAGTTTTGTTCCTTAGGCCATTCGTTTTGTAAACTTGCAGAATATTTTTTTTCCACCATGTATATGTATACATTCAAACTAGACATTTTTCGGTGTCATATACGTATGTGTATCTATGTGGGTATATGCATAATTGTTATCTTTTAAGAACTGAATGCAATAAAGTTTCATTTTAATGCATGCTCTTCAGTGCTCATTTAAAGTGACAAAGTTTTTATTCTATTCTAATGTTTGCTCATAGCAGTTTTCAAAAGTGAATTGGATGAATTTATGGGAGAGATCTAGTCTTCTTGAACATGAGTGTTCACAGGACCTTGCTATGTTCATTAAAGTGATGTAAACAATGCCCCCTTGCACTGTAAGCTGCTCCTGTTTCATATGTATGCAAGCATCACTCTATCTACACTGCTTTGGCATTCTGTCCCTCTCTTGCCTGCCTCTCCCATAGATACTACTGGTCTTAAGGTGGTTAGTCATTACAAGAAACAAAATGCTAAACTAAGATGACCCTTGACTTGATCCAGCAAGGCTATTATTATGTACTTATATCTGGACTCATCACTATTGTCTCAGTGACTGTGAATGTTTATGTACCTGTTTAGACTGATACACCAGCCTGGAGTGACTCCACCTGAAGAGAGACATCCTTGCAAAACACTCCAATGACTTCTAACTGGATTATTGCAATATGTTGAACTGGGATCGTGACTGCAAATGGTTTCAAAAATCTCAATTACTTCAAAACAGAGCAAATGAACTACTAACTGGGTTGGCCAGTGCAATCAAATGCCACTGCATTGCAGCCCACCAGTTTTCACTACATTTCCAGGGCCTGTTCAAAGTACTTGTATTTAAAGACTTAAGTGGCTTAGGATCAGATTACTTAAAAGGGCATTTCCTTCACATGTTTCTGCTGTGACAGTGAGATTTTTGTCACTTCTCCAGGTTCCCTACACAGGAGTTCTAAATCTTTTTGTGCCATGGCTGTCTTTGAGAGTCTGGCAAAATCTACAAGTCCCTTCTTATAAATACATATTCAAATGCTTAAAATACATGGATACATATTTATTGCAAAGGAAACCAATAATGTTCAAGTGCAATTATCAAAACATTAAAAACAACCAATGTGTAATATAGTAATGTGCTTTATTAATGCATTAAATCAATAACAAGGCAATCTAAATTTCTACTAGAGTTTAGTGAAAATAAAGTTATAATTTTTTCCCCATCCAAATGCACGGACCCCTTGAAATCTATCTAGAGTAAGGAAATGTGCCCTAGAAAATGTGGTAAAGCAGAGACAAAAGAAAGAACACCTGTAATAGTGATGCCCTATTTCAAAAGTTGACCTACTGACTCCATTACAGAACTTTTTTACAGCAGGCAAATACCTTTCTATTTCTGTAATTCGTTTTACCATAGTGATTGCTAGTTTGAGTGAGCTCTATCTCCCATTATGTGACTCTTGTTATTACTGAAGATCTTATTGCTCTGCTTAAGGCTGCTGGTTTATTGTTTATAACATTTTAATGTCATTAATGTTTAATGATTATATGAACCAAATGTCTTTTAAACTATAACAGAATAAACAGTCAATAAATGCACACACTCTATAGGTTATTTTATTATATTTTAATATGTACGTGCTTTGCTCAAAGGGTTATTGGTAATAGCTAGTTTGTATGTAATATATTATATAATATATAATATAATATAATATAATAACATAGTACGGTACAGTACAATACAATACAATACAATACAATAGACATTTCAAGTGGATACCAAACATGAAACTAGTGGACAGCCCCTTTTGATCTTTCCAGTTACAGTCATTTATGCAAAATCACAGCAAGTGTCAATGGAAAAGTTTTATCTAACTTTTACTATTGTTGGAAGAAATGTCCATCTGGGTTCAGTTCTAAGTGAGAAGAAAGACACTGGAAACAAGGAGACCATTTGGAAGGATGGTTTAATGGTGGACAGGACCAAATGGTTTTGAGGTCCTGGGCAAAAAAATGAGCACATGGTTAAGAGAAGGAGAGAGATTTATACCCTCTGTTGGGCTTTGGACTTGCTTCCTGTTCTTGTGGCAAGAAATGTATTCTCATTGGTTGTCAGACTCCCATGGGGCCATGCAAGGGTAACTTTGTAGATTGTCTTGAGTCCCAGGCTTGGTTGAATCTTGTTGGTGATGTAATAAAGGGCTTTGGGCAATTCCTATTATGGTTTAATAGCTTTGTCCTGGTTTGGATCTGAGTGAGGGCTAATCCTATCATGTCCTGAGGGTGAAGGTCTTTTGTGTTGTAGATAAGCTGACCCAGCCTTTTGTCCTGTAGGTAAGCTGGCACCAAAATATCTGATGGGGCTGAATTTCTGTGCCCCTTCAAATTTGTATTTCTCTTTTAGGGGAAATATTCTGCCTTCTTAATATTTCCTAGAATATTTCATTCTAGGAGATGGGTGGGTGCTAACTTTCTACACTATAAAATACTTGTGAGCAATTTATAGCAGTTAAATATTTTTTTTCTTCACAGTAGTTTTACATAGTAAGAACTGAATCAGGAACTTAGCTCTAAAACATAATTTGTTTAACCATGGTTAACAAAATCACAATTGGCAGAATTCATACAACATGCAATTTTTGAACATACAGTTTGCAAATCACAATGGGTGAATTGATTAAAAGGTTAAGCCAAACCAAAATGAGACCCATTACGCCTTAATAGCAAGATATGAATCCAGCCACAAGTCCCTTTATGGAGATTAAGCTATGAATGCAGCTTTCCTGTGTAGAAATATCTTGGCAACAAATATCCCATCCATCTGTCTTAATTGTTATCCAGAGATTTATGGAAGTTGCAAATTATTTTAATTATTTACAGACATAAAACAATAGGTAAAGTTAGGTAGCTTTTCAATATTCTCCAAACATCTTTTTTTTCAGTGAACAAGATATTGCTCTGTTTCTACTGAGATGTTTATAGCATTATAAACTGTTTAGTTGCCAGATAATTTCACTTCTCTATCTATTCAATAACTACATTTATTTGACCTTGACCAATTGCTCAGAGCCAAATTAATTAATCAGCTGAAGGAGGAGAGAAAGAAAATATGTTTCTGAGCAGAAGATAGTATGATATATGTATGAAGATCATTTGACTATTGTTTTTGTATTATGTTGGATCTGCTGGTTCTAGTTCAATCTAGAAATTCAATACTCGCCATTTGTGCAGTTTTATTAGCACCAATAAATGGAGTATAGCACTGGATTTTTAAAGGATGCTGTCAGCTGATGTAATATGCAATGTTCTTTAACAGCATTATTTAATGTTCTATTACTTTAATGGCTCCTGTATCTTCAGTAAGCAATAATCACTATTAAATCTATGAAAACAAAGAAGACTTCTGGCTCAGATGGTTTTCCTATCATTGCATAAGACTTTTACACACAAAAAATTGTTCCAATGGTGAATGTGATAGAATGTTGGTTTGACTCAGCAAAGGAGGGACGATAAGGTTGAGTTATTAGAGAAAAAGGTATTTCAGTAGTGGGAAAATAGAAAATGTGGTGAGAAACCCCACATAACGCTGCCTTAGAGCAATGCATTAGGTATAAGCTGAAGTAGAGAAGGGCTTCAACAGGCTTTCAAGATTTTCTTACAATATCCAACCACATTAAAGTGCATTGTAAGAGTACTAGCAATATCTGTTTCGTGATTTTGCTACTTCAAAGGACTGACATTGTTTATAATGATGCCTTTTTGAACAAAGCTTCCCCAGGTTTTCTTGCTGAGGCTTACATAACCCCAACTAGCTCATTATACAAACAATTTCCCAACCCCCTTGTTCAATGTTGATGCCGACATTTTGATAGCAGCACTACACAGACAACAAACAATATTACCTTTGATTGTCCATCTTGCACAAATTGTTTTTATAAAGGGATAATAAGCATAATAGAGTAATAGATTAATTGATATTTTGGACATGAATTAAAAAAAATTTGCAGCTGTGGTCACAGTTTGAAATAAATAAATGGTAACAAATTTCCAGGGTATTATGGAGGAAAGTAAATATTGTAAAAATGGATATAGTTTCAGGATTGTTTATACTGAGACATATTCTATTGTTAAAACTTGAAAGTATTTTAAGCAAATTGATGAATTATTAGAGTAACGGCTCCATCCAAGCTTTGCCCTTGTTTATTTTTCTACAAGCTCCTGAGTGCAGTTGAATTGAATTGTAAAAATGTTTACTCCTGCAGACACTGTGGGTAAAGCTTTGATAATTCTGCTGCTGAATCTAGAACATGCCCAGAAAAAGATAGCTGAAATTAACAATGGCAGAAAACTGAATGCAAAACATGTTTGCTTTTCTTCAGATACGAAAACACTGTTTCCATTCATTTCATAATCCTATTATTCTTGATGAGTCTGAATATCCTGGCAGCTCATTAAGGGGGCACATTGTCTCTTGATTGTCACATTCTTTCTTCCAGTCCTTTATATTAGGCAAAGTGGCGATCCTAAATATAAATCTCTTACTTCAGGCAAGATGTTATAGTTGGTTTACAATGCAAGCTCTGCCCTTTTCTATGTTTGCCTTGCGATACATACCATCTTCCCTGTTTTAACACAAGAAAAATCATAGATGTTGTTGACCTGATCCCAACCTGATCCCATTAAATGTTTTAGAATTCTAGGGGCTAGCTTTTTGGAAAAAGTTACTCTATACTATGCCTTTCATTTTTATGGAACAAATTAGCAGCAGGCAAAGAATTTTTTTTTCAGATATGTGGGTATGGATACAGATATAAATCAGGTATATATTAAGATAACTTGCCTTAATTTCAAAATTCAACCATTTATTTTAGATGCATGTCTTGTTCTGCCCTTTTCTGACAAATACATCTCAAATGTAGGGGAAAAAACATTGTGCACAAGGCAAAACACAAGCAAACAATGATTTTATGTCATTCATAGATGTCAAAGCTACAGGCTACATGCTTTCTGAAGATTGGACTCTTTTAGAAGGGACAAGAGCCAGACTGATTACTTTTAGAAGGGATATGTGAAAATGATTTTTTTTTATTATCTGCTTATATAAGACTCCTAGTTAACCACATCAACTTAATTATTTAAAAGATTTATATGACTAACCATTTTAGAAAGCACAACTCTGGACAGATCACAACAACAATAAAAACCAAGAAACAATAAAAACCAAACAACCAAAGGTGGCTTCCTCCTCTCATGCATCCAACTCAGCCATTCTCAAGCTGCATATTTATGACCTTCCAGAAATTTAAGAGAGTCATGGCTTGCCAGGTCTCAGGTAGAACAATGTCCCACGAGGCAAAGGCATACTTCCTCAATCTCACTAAATGGCAACATTTACATGGTGGAATAAGCAGATACTCTGAGTGAGAGTTGGTCCTGCAAATAATCTGGCCCTGTGTTACGTAAGCTTTAAGGATGAAAAGCAGTGCATTGAGTTGCATCTGGAAAGATGCAAAGGAGCCTTTGCAGCTTGCAAAACAGATTTGTAATATGGGCAAACCAAGTGGCGCACACACACTGCACATACTGATCAGTTGTAACTTCAAGGACAGTCCATGGAGAGCAGATTGCAATAGGCCAACCAGATGTAAGTGACCATGAGCAAAGCTTCTCAGTCTAGGAATGGCACATATCATCCCATAGCATTTTTAAACACAGTCCACCTATAAAGCAGACACTTTTAAAATTAACTTCTGTGTCCATTCTTCAAAAACATCCTTCAATATGTCCAATATTAAAATATTTTGCTCTATTTTGTACTAGTAAATCAAATTTAAGTATTCGTCTTTAATTTATGTTCCTTCTAGTTCCCACTTTGTCCAACCTTCAAAGTCCTATTCTACCGGTATTATTGGGGGGGGGGGGTGTTAAAAAAAATCAAAACAAAAGCAGTTTCCTATGCGGAAGAGTCTTATATTTCCAAAAATATATTTCAAATCCATCTGGACCTTAAACCAATTTGCAACTTTCCAAATCAAAGTTGTAATCACCTTTTTGCTGTTTATTTTAAAAAAAAAGTCCTTAACTTTATATTTAAATCAAATGTACACAGGAATTTCTTCCATTACAAAGTGAATTCACAGGATTAGAGGTATTCTAGGTAACATCATTCTAACTTAATTTTTATCCCCAATCTTGCTAGGTTCAGAGTAGTCATTATATACTATAAAGGAGATATTGTTATTCTCCTTTTCTCCAGAGGAACTTTTTAAAATTTATCCTCCCTTTAACATCGCTCCATTCTGGACTTTTAAAGTGTTTCTAAGTTGCCCTTAAAATGCTTTATTCAGTGTTTTCAGACTTGTCGATCCAAAGGTTCTTAACAGTCAAAAGGCATTCAATGAGCAATTTCCAAAGTTGCTTAGAAAGGAATTATGTGAACTCAGTGTTCTTTTGAAGGCACTGACTATGGTTTAAGCAAGATGGCTATTTCCTGATCAAAATTTTTCTGGTTGCCACGCTTCATAAAATACTACTGATAAGCTTTCTTATGGTCACTGCTAGAATCCCCTTGCCTATCATGCCATTGTGAGATTCATTGTGTAAACAGAGTCTGATGAAAGTTCACTGTTGTTACATCCTAATATGTTCCAGGTAAGCTGAGATTCAGCAACACAGTCAGATGATTTAAAAAAACAAAAACAAACAAACAGTGTTTCTATATTCCTTCCATACAGTATTTCTAGGAATGTAATCAGAGAAAGGTGTTTGCCTTTTGAAATATCAGATTATAATCTCCGCCAACCTAGTCATAGCTCATGCGGCTTGGGGTGTGTGTGTGTGATAAATATTATAATCCAACATCTCTGGAGGACAACTGAATGAGAAAAGCTGCTGTAGAACGTACTCATTACTTACAAATCATAGAAGTTAAAGAAAGCAACTTATACAAGGGCTGTGCTTTGGGATACATCCCTGAAGTGAAAAGATCCTTATATAATATATTCAAGCAATGTCTTCCAGACTGTCAACTTCAATTTCTGTGAGGTTTGATTCTGTCAAGTAACACGCTTATGCTAAAATATTCTTGATGCTGGCATTAATCAATAACTATCACTGAAGTACATCAACCATGACAGTGAAAGAATAAAAACATTGTGCACCTCTTGGAACTGTGGCTTCGTATTGGGGGGGGGGGAGGAGTTCTAACAGCTAATGGAAGTTGCAGTAAGACAGCCTGATGCAACCTCAGAGGCATATGCTGCGCCATTCCATCATTGAGCCGGGAAGAAAAGAAAAAATGAAATTAAACAGCTAAAAAAATGCTAGAATATTTTATAGTTACCCATGATTGTTTATTATTTATAAGATTATAAGCCATTAGAGGCTTTAGGTGCTGTACAAAATCAAATATAATAAAATATAATAATAAAATATAAAAAAACACCAATAAAATTCTAAGTAATGGCACAAATCTTTTTCTAGCTGTATAATCTGGTAAAGTGGGTTTTCATTGTATTTTGGAAGACTACAAGAGTAGAAGTTATTCTTGCCTTGAGGAGAGACTGTTTCAAAAGAGGGGAGCAGCCACTGAGAACACTTGCTTTCCAAATTGTGGGCTTTTCTTAACTTAACATTTTACTATATTGGCTTTTATTTGATTTATTAAACTAGGGTAGACATTAGACAGAAACTTGTTCATAGTGGCTGAGGAATTCTGGAAGGTGATCTTAAAGTTGCCAGACTTGAGAAATACTGCCTTAGGGACTTGATCATGTTACTAAGTAGCATATACTGGACAGATCCCCCATAATTGCAAACTCCTGAAAGTTGCTTTTCATAGTTATCTCTGCATGTACAATATACCGTGCAGAATTTACTTTTATATAAACTCCCATCAAACACATTAGGATGTGAGTTAATACATAAGGGAACAGCAGAGAGAAGTAGACAGTCCAACATAAAGTATGGAATATTTTTGTCAGCCTTTCCCCCCAGCTGTGATCTAATGTAGGTGGAATTATCAACAAAAAAGAATATTGTTAGCTCAGGTTTCCTCAGACTAGCACTGATAATGTTACCTAGTTTGGATAATGAAATGTCTGCAAAAAAACAACCAAGCTCAGAGAGCACCAAGGATCCCTCAGGGGTCCTCATGTGGGATCATACCTATATATTATTGGTGTGGGATTAGTTTGAAATTTAAGGCTTTGAATTTAGAGATTGGTATGTTGTATCAAAGCTTGCCATGTTGTTTGTATGCCATAATCTTTCAATTTCAATTTTCATATCTTGATACATTATGATCGTCTACAATTCTTGTCTTCTATTCTATTATCCCTTGGTATTATCACATTAATTATCCACACTTCCTTCTTTTCAGCCACAGTTAAATCTGCTGTGTTATGGGCCAAGACTTTATCAGTTTATATTGAGAAATCCCACAAGATTTTAGCCTGTTCATTTTCTACTATTTTTTCAGCTATATTGTGCCTTAGCTCCTGCCCTTAATCCACAACTTCTGCCATTGCTCCTGCCCTTTGAAACACTGTGCCCCACAAGGTAAGAGCTGCACCCACTCTTTAGCCTTCTGAAAGGGCCTGAAGAAATGGCTCTGCTAATTGTCTTGGGGCCCCAGGTGAATAACGCACTAGATAAGACTCCACCTTCCCCCCCCCAAGCGCATCTTGCTCCCTTCCTACCCATTTTTGTTAATTTTGAACTAATTTAATGTTATTATTTATTGTTTTTATTGGTTTTTAAATATTGTAAACGACCTAGATTGGGCAAGGTGGACAGCATATAAATTGAATAAATAAATACCGATAACAATTTATTTTCCCACCAATTTTTCATTACCAGCACATGATAATTTATTACAAATGTTCCAGTGAATCATTTTGGTGACTGTGTTATTATTATCATTTTTTCCTAAATAAGTAGTAACATTTTCCTCTCTCTTATGACTTTTGGCTCATGGCTTTTCTCTCTTTGGGCATTAAATATCCCATACACTAAAGTGCATAAAAACCAAAGCCCGTAACTTACTCATGGAATATCTTGATCCTCAGTAATCATTTCAAATGGAGACGGAAGAGAAGTATATAGCTAGACCTTTAGCATCACTCTGATAATAGGGCTGAAGGATATTACAAATTACATGGACTTTATTTAATCATTTAATATGTCAGACAAATAAAAATAAAGAGGGCTCTTCATTTGTTCTTTCAACTAACTACCCCAGAAAATGATATTTTCTAACTGCTACAAATATTGTTGATAATAATAATTTTTTCAAGTCCTCATTCATGTTACAGGTACAATGAAAATATTCCTGGGGTGAAAGAGGAAGCACACAAATAATAGTAAGTAGAAAAAGCATTAGCTACATTTTTAAAAAAATCAGAATTGTGTATCTGCCATGCATCAAAACTTGCTGAAGAACCCAAACTGAAGATGCAACAAGTAAATAGAAAAGTCCTGGAATAAAACTGGGAAATAATTTAAATTTAAACTTTTAAATGACAATCATTCTGAAATACTTTAGCAGAGTAGTAAGAACCCATTGATAGCTATCTTGTGAGCAAGCTACCTTTATTAATGAATTATTGTCAGTTCTAGAAATAAGTTTCAGAGACATTACAGCATGCTGATAATTTATCAGTTATCTTGTTCATTATACACAATAGTGTTTACCTACTACATCCACAATCATAAGTAAGCAGACATAAGCTATATTTATTTCTGACATTCCATCATTAGGGTTTTTTTTAAAGATGTCTGAAACCTCTATATAATAAAATTACCATAGTAAGAAAAATATTTTCAGTTCTCAAAAGGCAATAAATGATGGGCTGATTAAAGATGATTAATGAGTTTGTGCT
>JANHFL010009246.1:4936-15563 GCA_032468155.1 Oxyrhabdium leporinum | reverse complement strand
AGACAATCCAGACCTTTGGGTTCTGGGGCTGAACCAAATTTAGAAGTTCTCAGCTGTCTGCCCATTGGTGGAGAAAGCAGTAATACCAACCTCTCCCCCAGACTTAACTTTTAAAGTAAATACAGCTCAACTAATTAAAATAGTTAACCTGTCATATCTATGTGATGAATAATATTCATTAATTTGCTTTCATTTAGAAGTCAAATTACAGATAGTAATATGATTTATGGCCATAATTGGGACCTGTATCTGGGCTTCCCAGAGCCTCCCACCTATCTGAGGCTGCCCACCTTGCTGCTGATCTAACTGTGCAGCTTCTCCATTGCCCCCCTCTCTGGAGCTAGCTGAAGGAATTCAGCTGCCCTCCATGCATGGAAGGGAGCATCTTCAGTGGGATGCAGGAATGTAGCTGCAAACAGGTTGCCAAGCACCCAAATTGCCCTCCTGTGACCAGAGGGTAACGGTTTGGGACCACATGGGCTATAAAGCACCCTTTGAGACTCCTAGCAGAATTAACATGCCACTATGATGTCACAAAGTTCAGTTGCTGCTTATTTTCTTTTTTAGCTATTTGCAAAATCTGTGAACTCTCTTTTGAAACTGAGCAAGTTCTGTTGCAGCATATGAAAGACAATCACAAGCCTGGGGAAATGCCTTATGTCTGCCAGGTACTCCCAACCCCCTTTCTTTTTTTTCTTGTGCGTGTTTGTCTATGTTTCCTTGTTCTTAAGAACAGATGTTAGAAGTAAATATTTCCCCCTCCCTCTTTATATTGATGTTTAGGTTTGCAATTACAGATCATCAGCATTTTCAGATGTGGAAAAACACTTCAGATCCATTCATGAAAACACAAAGAACCTGCTTTGCCCATTTTGTCTTAAAGTTATTAAAATTGGGGCACCTTACATGCACCATTTTATGAGGCATCAGGTAACATTTGTAACCTTTAAGGAAGGTAAGCAGGGATCAAAGAGTAGTTAATCCCCTCACTCATGCCATAGTTCTTCCTTCCCACAGAAGTGGTTGCCATGCTGCTCCCCCCAAGCTGCGCCTCGTGCGCAGCGCCCTGTGGCTGCTGCCCATCTTGCCCAAGACCTGCCCAGGAGACCTTCGGGCACAGCTAATGCTGGGAAAAGCACCTACTGTGGCCGAAGCAGAGAAGGCAGGGCTAAAGCAAAGAATGGGGGATGAGAGGCTGTTGGCCTTTCAGGCTCAGCGTGAATGTTTTTGAGATGGAACGCTGAATGTCTTTAAATCCCCTTGTTGCAAATAGCCACAATTTTTATACTTTCAGATCCTCTTGCATTGTGAATTCAGTTCAGTGATCTGTCTTATTATTCTGGGATGAGTACCCAAATGCTTTTGTTTTCTTTTCCTGAAGAAAAAAGGAATACATCGCTGTACCAAATGTAGACTCCAGTTCTTGACCTGCAAAGAAAAACTGGACCACAAATCTCAGCATCATCGGACATTCAAAAAACCTGTGCAGTTGGAGGGCTTGCCTCCAGGAACCAAAGTAAGTGGGGTGGGAATAGCCCAGGAAGGTCTTTCCTCAGCCTGTCCAGGAGGTGCCCTCTTCGGCCAGGCTTGTTGGCGGGGCCTGTCTGGCTGCTCCCCTGGGGGAAGAGGACGCTGGCTGTGGCCTGAGCGGCAGCCCCCTTTGACAACCTTCGCTCTAAGGACTTGTTGCCTGTAGCTCTTCCAGAGGAATGCCTGCTGCTTTGGCTTTTCCTCCTTCTTGGCCGGTGTCCCATGGAAGAAATAGTTTTTATTAATTTGCTTTTCATTTGTCATGATACCAAAGATCTGTAGATTCCTTTGGCCATATCCATCCCTTTCTGTTGGGAGGCTTAGGCAGAACAGAGACTTGTTGAGATGTTGTCTTGTTCTGGGTAGATGAAGGGAGATGTTGCTTGTCGCGTAGCAGGCCGATGACTGGATTCTAGTTCCTTTTTGGTTTGGCAATGAGCTCCAGTCTCGGAATGTGGCTGTTCTGTGGGTGATGCATGAGGATGCCGAGGCCCTAGAAAAAAGGGAGAGAAAGAAAGAAAGAAACGTTGCTTTGATTCTTGCTCTGCTGAAATTGGATGGAGAACATTTTGCCACCCAGCTCCCTTGCGGCGTCCAGAGGACATCACGGTCTTGTGCTGTGGCTACTTTTTACTTTGCATATTTAAAAAGGATTGCCCAAATCCCTTTTGAAATCCGAGCAGGCAGATCAGTGCCGGCTTTCGTGAGGCAGAGAAAACTGAAAGAGTCTCACATTCTAGGTTACAATTAGAGCCTCGTCTGGATCTCTTCAACCTGCCTCTGTGATGGCGTCTCCTGCGAGCACAAACACATCCACCTTGCTGTTGTCTCCTGGAACTAAAGCAGCAAACAGCAAAGCTCAGAACAAGCCAGCTGCCAGTTGCAAGGGAAAGGCCAAGCTGAAGCCACTGAGCGTGCAGAAGAAGCAGGTCCTGGGGACAAGCAGCAGCGGGGGAAGCAAGAGCCACAGCAGCAGCAGCAGCAGCAGCAGCAGCGGCGGCGGCAAGAAAACAAATAAGGTTGCAAATACAGCGCTAAATAACCTAAGGTAACTCTTCTCAGCGGTTGCTAGAAGCTACTTAGAAGCCTTACAGCACCTGGGGCTTCTGCAGGTCCAAATGGCCACTGCATCTGGCTCCCCAGTTTAAACTAACCTAGCAGACATTGGCTTGACCTGTGAATTAACTTACTTTTTGATAATTAATTGTGATGTTGATTAATCTTAGGTGTCCCAATATTCAGAAATGCATTGAATGTTGTTCAGACATCCGGACTTTTGCCAGTCACTTCCCGGCGTATGTGCGCTGCAGTTTGTGCAGATATGGCACCAGTTGCAGTAAAGCTTATGTCAACCACATGATGGGGTAAGAAACCTTGAGCTCCAGTCTGGGTAAGAGAGGCAGAAAGGCTCGAGATGGCAAGGCAAGGCAAAGCTCTGTGCTTCACTGCTTAGCCCTCCAGTCAGCAACTTCTGCCTGGATCGAGTTGGGTTGTTTAGATACACAATCAGCTGCTGCTCACAGTAAAACAAGCTACCTTAATCCCTAAGTACGAACGTTGACAAAGTAAAAACCCCTCATTTCCCTGACCTGATTCTCTGTTTGGCTGCTTCTGGCTGAATTGCACCATTTGCCCTGAAGGCCGGTGGAGAAAAACGCAGCTGGGACTATTAGAATACCAGGGAAGGGGCTGCTAGAATCTCTCTTCAGGTGAACCTGACTTTTTTGGCTTTTTTTAACATTTCTTGTTAGTTGCATTGGCACAGAATGTGCTTCTTTATACAAGATGCATTACACAAGCCACGTGACCAGCTTTTTTAATGTAGTAAATTTTATGGTAGAAGCAAGACATTTCTTTCAGGAATTCAATTTAAGGTACTCTGTTTCTTTGTAGCTTTCATAGCGCTCGCCAAACTAAAAGATTTTGGATTTATAAAACACATTCAGATGAACTAAGGTAACCATCTTCTATTTTTTTTATTTAAGCTGTGTACTTTTGATAGTGTGCAGTGCAAGACTGTTGGCCCTGGGGCCCCTGTGGGGCAAGTAGGGGCCAACAACTGCGTAGACCTCCGTGGTAGGTATTTGGAGAGCTCAAGTCCTTCCAATGGCTTTCTCCCCAGGGGCACCACTGTGGTTTGTCTTAACTGTGATTTCTTGACGGATGTTTCTGGCTTGGACAAGATGGCTACCCACCTTAATGAAAGCCAGACTCATACTTGCCAAGTGATTGTAGAACAAGGTAGGTGTTTCTGCGGCCCTGGCTTCAGATGTTGCAATGAAACACTGGTGTTACCTTGAATATTGAATTCTCTTTCACTTCTAGTTCCCGTGGATTGCTTCACTGCTGCTGATGTTTCAGGGTGAGTTTTTGAAATGTAATTGTTTGGTCAGCTGGATGGAATTGAAGGCTTTCCACTTCTTCCTTATGTAGACAAAGGCTGTGGAAAAAGCAAGTTTGGCTGTGCTGATTAGATAGACACATCTCTTTTTTTACGTTCTGTTAACAAGCGTGGAAGCCACCCTCTGTAATGGTGCTTAGGATCCCTCCCTCTAATCTGGAGGTTTTGAAAATAACTGAACCCGGGCCAAAGATATTTGCCCTCTGAAAGCAGTGGAGATGGCACAAGTGGTGAGCGACTTCAGTGCTGGCAGATGCTTTGCAGCTGGCCACAAGTTGCACTGAGGATTAATAAGGCAGTGGGTGCCATGCCAGTCTTCAATGAATTAGTTTTCACTTTTCACTGCATCAGCAAAGAAGATACCAGGTACTGGCAATTTCTTTGAGCAAAAAGCCTTTGAAATGTTAAATTGGATTACAGATACTGACGAATGCACCTGGTTTTATAAAAGATGCACCTTTATCACTATCCACTGAGAGGAATTTCCTAAACAGTAAAAATGAATCTTGGTGATGTGACAAGCTGTTTAGAAGTCAATACACCTGAATAATATATAGCTAATCTCAGGTACAGGCTGGGCTTGAAAAATTACTGCAGAAAAATCTGTGCTGTGACTGACAGATGGAGATCTTGCTTTTGGGCCCGGAGCGTTCCAGAATGGCCGCCTTGTTTGGTCAAGATATACTGATGGAGCTGAAGGCTTCCTCACTCCTTTTGGTTGACCTGTTACAACCACAAAGGTGTGGCGAGGAGGAGGCAGCCGTTCCTTTCCACTGCCCTCCTTCGCAGGAGCTATAGAGTAAGCAGATGAACATAAGAGTAGCCCTTGCCTGACATAGCAAAGAAGAACCTGAGATTGGCAAAAGCAGCCACACGGCCCAGCTGAGGCACTCTTGGCTGTCCCTTGCCTTGCCTTTCTTTGCTTCCGTGCTTTGTGTGAGCAGATGTCCTTGCAACTCTGCTCCACTGCAGGAGAACCTGCCCCGAGAGACGAGGTGGAGGTGGTGAAGCCCCTCACCTTAAAGGGGCAACTTTAGCAGGTCCTGCTTCTTGGAGAAAAGATGGGCAGAGGAGCAGGTGTGGCTGGACATCTTTTCTGGCTTGAGCTTGCAATGGAGTGGGACACCTTTTAGGTGGGGTTTCCAGGAAAGCGTAGCTTGCATTCTTTCATTCAGAGTGCAATAGAGTACAGAGACATTGTACAAAATGGTTAAAAATAGTCGGGATCCATTCCCAAAGCAATGAGTTTTGTGCACGCCATCTACTTAATGCACCAAGACAAATATCCCAGATGTTCACATCCTCTCCCCACTTCCGCAGAGTAGATGGCAGCCACAAAGAGGAGAAGCAGTGGGCTTTTTTTGGTAGGGAGCATCATACCACTCTGGGTCATCTTGACCAAACCACTGGCAAGAGACAAAAACAGTTCCATGGGAGTTGTTTTGTGGGAAGTGAAAGAATCAAACAACTCCTCATGAAGATCTTCAAAATTTAAAAGTACATGCTAGTGTGTTTTCATTTTAGTTTTAGACATATTACCAACATTAAAGCTAACCAGTGTTGTTTTGTCCTTTAGCCTAGCAAAGGATGCATTATTGAACAATGAAATTGAAGAAAAATCAGAGGTAGTCCCTTTTTTTTTATCTTAAAACTTTTCTATAGCCATATCTATTGAAAGTGTTTAGTAGATGATGTGTGATTTCAGACATAATGGTAACTATTAAGTAACCTACAGGGCAATAATACACAGCTTTCGAATACATTGTCCGCTTTCAAATATTTAGCTGAGAGGCTTTAAAAATGGTAATTGTATTCTTAATAAGGATTTTTTAAAAAGCAGCCTTTTCCTTCTCTGTGCCAGTAGCACAATGTTCCAATTACATCTTTTAACGTGGAGAAAGAAAAATCTCAGACCTGGCTGCAAATTAGCCCAGCCCTTGAAAGTTGCTGGAGTCCATGTCTTGTAGAGAGGAGGGTGCAGGAGGGAGGGGGAAATTTCACCTCAGCAGGTAGAAAATAGCAGTGCTGAATGTAAAAATCTGGCCAGGGGCAGATTTGGTACCACCTGTTGCCTAACCTGCTTGGGAGTGCATCCCATCCCCCGGCTGCACACCTTTTCTGCCCACCCTGGTGCGTGCTCGCTCTTTTCCCTCCCTCACCTGTCTGGTCTACTTGCTTTTCTTTCCATCTGCCCTGGAGCGGTTTTTTCCAGCTGGCTTACTTGTATCCTGTTGCTGATCTAGATCACAGGTGCCCCCACACCTGCATGTTTCCTCCTTGTGTTTCTGTGACAATGCCGGTCTTTGATCCCTCTGTCAGGGATCCGGCTTCTGTGGGTTGCATTCATTCATGCATTAAATGTGAACCTTGAGGGAAAATACGACGATGCTATGTAATATTGTGCTCTTTTTTTAGATGCATTTGGTGCCCATTGTACGTGAAGAGCAAGAAGCATGCAATTCAGAAAGGTAAAAGTAAAAGTTCGATCTTTCACAAACTAAAGTATGAATGAGTTTGTATCTGTTTAAATCATATGCAGTGAGTGCAAGTGAACCTCTAGATTTTTGCAAGTCTTGAATTGGGGTGTGTGGTGAAGCGTTGGGCCATTGGTTCTTTGGGCTGGGAGGCAGCAAAGTGCCTCTCTTCTCTGGATCATGCAACAGGTGGCAATCCCAGGGAAACAGATGGCTGCTTTTAAAGGGTTGCAAGCAGTATCCTGGTTCCATGTGCTCTGGAGCTGTGCAGAGATCCCTCTCCCCAGCAGAGTTGTCACCTGGTCCTTAAGCAGGAACTGCAGGCTCAGGAGGATCCCCAGATTGTGCCACAGCCCCATCCAGAGCAGAGCTGCCCTACTGAGAATCGAGAGAAGGGCAGGTCCCCTGACTCCTTGTTGAGATTGGGTCAGAACTGTCGAGTGCGGAAAATCAGGAGTCCAGGTGGTTCAAGTGAATGTATAGGCTTATTGCAAGCTTAAGCTCTCTACAAGAATCTGAACCACTAATGGTCAAAAGCAAATTGGGAGAGATAAGAGCCAGTGGAATTCAAGGTGGCTGGACTTCGATCTCTTGTGAGTGCAAAGGGTCTGACCCGCTAATGACCCTTGTTTGACCCCTTCCTCTCTCAGGCTCAGCCTGGTCACCTCCTACATCTCCCAGCCTCCTACATCTCCCAGCCTGAGCTGCTTGGCCAGGGTGAGAATGTCAAAGACAGGAAGAGCCCTCCCAACACTCCATACTGCAGGCGTGGGGGTATAGGACCCCTCCCCACAAAACCCCACAGGCTGAAGCAGTTAACATGTTTTATTACAGTCAGGTAATTAAAGTGCTTCTATTGCTTTCCAGCCTGCAGATGAAAGAGTCTGTGAGAGAAACAAATGCAGATCTTCCTGGAAAGCAGAACACCAACGCTGCTTTAGCTGCAGACAGTGAAGGAACTAAAAGGCCAGTTCCAGAAAAGAGATTTAGCTCAGAGTTTGAAACCTGCTCTAAAAGCCCTGCAAGCAGAGGGGCACTGGGGGGCCTCGGAAATCAGCAGGAGGAAAGCGTGCCAGTGGCCAGCTGTGAAGGACAACTATCTCCTCTTGAAGAAGACGACGACCCACTTTCTGGCCCAGACCCTGAAGCCTGCACAGGAGAAAGCAGCCTTGGGAAGCAGGTGGATGAATACCTTTCCGATGTACAAGAGGAAGGCCCTGCGTTGCTGTCGGCTGCAACGACTTCAGAACTTCATAGCTCTTCCAAAGATAGTAGCATAAAGGGCTCCGCACATCCAGAAAACTCCAGTCTTATAGATGCTGAAAGCAAAGCTGGTTTGCCAGTCCCAGAAGGTGCTTGTGCTTCCAAAGTGATGGGCAGTCCAGACTGCTGCCCCAGTCAGAATGACCTTGGCCCCCTGGCTGCTGAGCATGACGGGAGCACCGCTGCTACAGAAAGCTCCTCTGGGTGGGAACTCCCAGCCAGTTCGAGCAATTCCACAGTGCCAGAAGCAGCAAGGGATGCAGATGCTCTGAGAAACAAAAGTGACGTTGGACTTTTAGTTTGCAGGCGTGAAAGAACCGAAGATGCCTTTGCTTTAGGGGAGTCAGCTCATTCTGACGGATCTACAGATCTTGCAGGTGAAGGAGGTGAGGACAGAATTGAAGATGGGGACAAAGCCATGTCTCTAGCTGCACAATGTGGAGGAAGTATCTCTGAATTGGTTGGAGATGAATCCTCCATTGCTGAGCTTTGCACCTTTTCAAAAAACTCTCCAACTGGAATGGTGAGGTATCCTCTTGGAAATCCAGCTGTGGATGCGCATGAAGGAAGTCCTTCGTCAGCTGTGAAAAACGGTACGACTCCAGGCTTGCAAGAAAATTTGTTGGAGAGCTCTTGTGAAAAGGCAGTTTTTGACAAGCAAGGAGAAGCAGAACCAACCGAGCTCGGAAGCAATAAAAGCAGTACTTGTCCAGAGTGGACTGGCTCTGATGTCCAGACAAAGGTGGCCAGTTTAGAGGAAGCTCAGCTGGGAGACGTGAAGATGGATTCTACTCCGCTGGCATCCAATGAGGAAGAGGTCAGCTTTGAACAGTTCTTGCGAAGAAGGGGAGAGCCTGACTCTGCCCATTCTGATGCAAGCGAGCAAGGCAGCATTCACCTGGAGCCGCTGACTCCCTCCGAGGTGCTCGAGCACGAGGCCACTGAGATCTTGCAGCAGAAGGGAGGCGTCCCAGCCTCAGCCAAGAAAACCGGGCTCTCTTCTGAGCCAGCTGACCTTTCTTCTGGAGGCGGCAGCCCAAACCAAGAGGACTTACCCAGTAATCAGGAGGAAGCTGACAATGAAACCAGCTGAAGGAGGAGGACTTTGCCTTGACAACACAGATGGTGAAAGATGAAACAAGCGAGGCAGCAGTGCAGCTTGTCCATTGCAAATTAGGTAGGGAGAGAGCCCAGAAGAAGCCCGTGGCTGTTTACAATATGTGAAGCCGGAGGAAAAGGTGTTACTGGATTCAAAGTAAGGGCTCTTGCAGAAGTCACATTTTTTGAAAAATGATTATGTACCAGAAGAACATAATCATTTTGAAAAATGATTATGTACCAGAAGAACACTCAAAAGAGAAACCCTGGGCTGGGGGTTGCATTCCCATCCCATCAATGGCAACAGTGGTTACCTCTGGATCAGTGTGATCTTACAAGAGGCCGAGTTCAACTTAAAACTTTCAGTGAAAGTGGATGGTTATAAATATACTTGTGAGTTTCCCTGTGTGCAAGCAGAACAAAATTGTACATACCTGTTTGTAGGAAAGGTGGCCCCCGGCTCTTCTTTTGGGGCAGTCACGCTTTTATTCTTTCTGTTAACGGCAGGCCCAGAAAATACAAAGTGGCTTGAAAGAAACGCAAAGCTGAAAAGATGTAATCTGTTACCAAAAGGAGGAAGAAGAAATTTGGAAGTGTTTAAGTCGGGTACTGAAGGGGGATTTTGGATCTAAATTTATGTCAAGAAATGGAAAGGGTGGGTGGGGTGGCATGGAAATCCTTTTGATATATTGTAGCTAGTGAAGGAATGTATAACATGATTTAATAGGAGTTTGCATTTTCAATATTAACACGCTTAACTAAAATGCTCCTCTAAATCTTGTAGAAAGTGATTTTGAACTTGGTTTGTTTTTATGAATTTAAATGTTTGAATTTCCGTTAAGACACCGATGTACATATTTTGGAGTAAATATTTGCAAGAAAATATTACAGGTTTTGTTCCTTTTCGTGTGTGTTTTTGAATCTGGCTTGTGGAGTCCTGGGTTCTATGCTTGCTCACCCTCGGCAGGCCTCAAGGCTTTCTCCCCGGAAGGAATGCATTTAGAACCTGCTTAAGATGGGTCCCATCGCCTTAGCTGCAGATGTACACAAGGCACCACACGCTCTGAGGCAAGGCTGAACAGCTGCTTTCGTTGGCCTTCCAGTGCTGGAGAGACTCCTTCAGGCACCCCAGCCCTTGAGTAAATACGAAGCCAGCCGGTCTCGGGCAGGTCATCTGCGAAAAGAGAAAGGGATTGCTGGGAAGAGTCTGGTGTGATCGAGGGGAACCTTTGCACCTGAGAAAACATTCCGGCGGCAGCCTCCCTGTCTGTTGCCGAGTAGCAGTGGTGCGTGTGTGTGTTCATTGGAAGGAGGAATAAGGCTATCCAACTTACAAATTCTGACTGGCTACAAATCTAAAACCAATAGGACAATAAAACCCCAGAACATAAACATGGAGCCACACAGCCACTGCAGGCCACGGACAGAGGGCTACAAAGGAGGGGTGCTATATAGGTGGCTGAGCAGAGAGGGCGGCCAGCGGGGAGACAGAAGCAGCCCCGGGCCCCGATGCGGTGGGGGAGGGGGCACCTGCCGGGAGGCTGAAATCCGACACACGTGACACCCCTCCGTCGGTTGAGAGATGGGATTCGCAAGATTCGGCCGCCTGACCCTGGCCTTGCAGGCGCGCCACCCACTCCCTGAGTCCTGCCGCCTTCCAGAGCTTCTCTCGGAACCTGCAGCCGCCTCGGCCGCCCACTTGCCCCTGGCGCTCGGGGGCGGGCAAGCGTGTCTGCTCGCCGGAGCCGCGAGTCCCAGCGCCTCGGGGCCCCCGCAACTTGGCCGGGGGCGGACGGGCAGCCCCGCTCCCTTCCCGGCGCCCCGCTGCATCTGCAGGGGGGTTCCCGGGAGCGCCGGCGAG
>JANHFL010009245.1:0-11819 GCA_032468155.1 Oxyrhabdium leporinum | reverse complement strand
ATCTATCTATCTATCTATCTATCTATCTATCTATCTATCTATCTATCTATCTATCTATCTATCTATCTATCTAATAAATTTATATGCCATACATCTCATATACATAATTCTGGGTGGTTCAACTTAATCTAGATATAAATCTAGATATAACATATACTAAGTTATTTTTCCTTATTTCATGTCTTAATTTCTTTGACTTAATTATCTCTTACTTTTCTACATTTCACATAGGATTGCTTACTCTGGAAAAGGGAATAATAAGGTAGTTAGGCATAGCACAGTCTAGTTCTTTTGTAGATATCTCTCACAGAAATATTTGAAATTTTGAAATCGAGTTGTGGACACCTTCCAAAATGGTTATCATGGTAGACTTAATGATCATAACATACCCTTTAGAAATAGGTAAGCTAATAGGATTGCAGCCTATTACTTCCTTCACCTTTCTAGGATTGTCTCAATTACCTCTGTCTTTTGCCTGCCCAACATCATACATTTGCAGAAAATGGCTGTGTCGGTTTATTATTTTTAGTTTCAATAAATGTCTACGGATCTTAAACAGAGCCCTAGGCTCCTTTTTGAAATTGAAACTATGTTTGATGTTGGGAAATTTTGATTTGCAGAATAGTCACATCTATCTAACTTCCTTCCTTCCTTCCTTTTTAAAATTTAAACTATTTTAAAAATAAAATAAGGTAGGGCAGGGAACTTGGTAAGTGCCATAAAATATACTACCAGACAAACATTAGACACCCAAGATTTAATAGAATGCATAAACCCACACAATATATCTACATGTGAGGTGTGTTGATGCTTGAAGAAACCATGGCTTGAATTCCTGGTTTAGCATTGAAAACACAGTTATGACTAGTATTTTTGAAGGTTGATGGACAGAGACATAAATGCAGGAACTGATGTCGGAATGGTAAACTATTCCTTAAAATATTGGACTTAGCTAGAAGATGGAGGAAATGATGGAAAGCAGGAACTATTTCAAGACTGCAGCATTGGAGTCATGAAGGGTGCTTGGTGCTCTCTGAGTTTTCTTGTTTTCTGGCAGATGTTTCATTACCCAAACTAGGTAATATCATCATGATATTACCCAGCACTAATGATGTTACCTAGTTTGGGTAATGAAACATCTACAGCAGGGGTACCAAACTTGATTGAGGGCCGCATTAGGGTTGTGTTTGACCTCAGGGGACCGGGTGGGCATGGCTGGAATGGGCATGGCCAGCTTAACATCACTCATGTCAAGAGCACTTTTGATGGCCCAGGTGGGGCTGGGGGAATCCACTGTCTCAAGCAGTGAAAGGCGAGACCAGGGAGAATGCCAAACCCTTGTTCTCCAGAGGATCCTGGGCTCCATTTTCACCCCGGCTCCATTTTTTCTGGCAGAGGGCTGCAGGAGGCCATCCAGGCTGAAAATGGGGCCTTGGAGGGCCACATGCAGACCTCCCAAGTTCCATTTTTTTTTGGCAGAAGCACCGTGGGCCGATTCTTCGCTGTTTCCACAGCTGCCCCATGAGCCAGCATTAAGCACCCCGTGGGCCAGATCCGGCCCATGGGCCTTGAGGTTGACACTCCTGATCTACAGGAAAACAAGCAAGCTCAGAGAGCACCAAGGACCCCTCATGTCAACTCTGAGCCAGAAATATTCTCTTTTATTACACTGGAGTTAATTTGAATCCTATATTTTCTGGTGAATCTTTACTAAAATCATCTTCCTGGTTATTTTCTACTTTTGTTTTGGCTTTGTCTTCCTTTCAGATGCATTTTAGGGTTATCTTGGTGTATTAATTTAGAGCCAGTGGGGTTGCAGACCTCTTATTTCTTGGGTTCACTAACCTGCATGTCAAGATTTATAGGAGTTTGTTAAGGCAGAGAATTCTGGATGCTACTTCGTGTAATGCTGAGACTCACTTTGTTCCTAGCACAGAGCAGGACAAATTGGTTTTTGCCCATATATTTGATCTCAAATGATGAGACTTTTCCATTGATGGTGTTCAGATGGGACCAGTTGCTGCAGAAGTATTAAATAGAAACAGACAGAATAATGTAAAGGATCAGATAATGGAGAAGGCATACTGTACACCAATTCTTAATCAGGAGGTGGAGGGATAAATGAATGAGTTTCTTTTATCATAGTAGAAAAATTCGTGGGGACCCTTTGAATGATTCAAACCCTCTGAAAATTGATTCCCTCTTTCTCTCCCTCCCAAACAGGTTTCAGAGTGAGATAAAAAGTGGAAAAAAAAATCATTGCATTGACTTGTTTGCAAATTGAACCAATTCATGTTTCCCAAGCCAGAGCAGAATGATTTTATAATACAGGCCACAATTAAAATGCACCAATAAATTCATATTGTGTCTATATTTTATATAGACATAGATGTAGATTGTTATATTTGTTGCCACTGGGCTTCTAAAAATGCTGCTCATTACTTTTATAGCTCTAAATGGCAGAATGCCAAGATACCTCAGGCAAGGCTTTGTTGGAATTGAATCTGCCCATCCGGTCTGCCATTGTGTCATTTCACCCAACAGAGCTGTGGGTGAAATGGCAGGAAGACCCCACTCCCACTTTATGGAATACCTCCCCTCCCCCACAAATATGTGCCACATTCTTGCTGCAGTTCCAGAAGAAGTTAAAATTATTTTACTTTAATGAGATTTTGGTCCCAGCTTTTGGGAATGCTTATCTTTACTCGCCTTTGTTTATTGTGACAAGTGTTTTATTCTGACATTATTCTGATTTATAGGTAACCCTTAAATTACAACCATAACTGAGCAGCTATTTCGGCCGTGAGCCATGATGGTCATACAGAGGGTCATCACCTGATTGTGTCGGAATTTACAACCTTTTTGTCACGGTTGTTAAATGAATGTCACAATTGCAAAGCAAACCCCACAATCACAAAGCAAACGCCATAGTCATTAAGCGAACTCGTTGTTCACAATATGTGATCTTCCCAGCCAGCTTCTGACAAGCAAAGTCAATTGGGGAAGCTGTATTCACTTAATGACTATGTGATTCATTTAATGACTATGGTAAAAATCGTCAGTCATATCATAAGTTGCTTTATGACTGCACCAACTTATGATGGAATTTCTGGTTCCAATTCTGTTGGTAAGTTGAGAACTGCTTGTATAAAATCTAGGAGATGTCTCCAACAGGGCCTTTTCTCATATTCCCACCAGAAGAGTAAAAGCACCCAAATCTTAAATCCTGAATGAAGTAAAGCTGTGATTAGTTGAACAAAAAGGAGCTGAATCCTTAAATGTCTCTGTAGCTAAATCACAGTCAAAGCCAGTCGAGGTGGAACTGATCAGACTATTTCAAGTCCATGTTATTATCTTCTGTTTATTCAAAAGACACTTTTATTGCACTTCCAGTTTAAATTGCAAGTTATTTTAATATACATGAACACTGATGCTAAGTAGGTATTTTAGCTTCATTTTCTTAGGGAGCATGTATTTGCAAAAGTGTTTTTATCATAAAACATAGTTAAAATACATATAGTACATTTTCTTTTTGGAATGAGTACCTGCATAAATCTGTTCTTACTAGAGGCTGCCAAGTTTATTATTAAAATATGTTGGAGAACTGAATCTTTAATTGTCTCAGCAGTATTTTACAATATAGCAAGTTGCTTTGGGTAAAAAACAAAACAAAACAAAGGACATCACAAAAGAACTTTGAAAAGCTCTTCTAGAAACAATGACAGCATTCAAATCTGGTCACCTTTTATTAATGTATTAATATCTTCATTAATACATTCGGCTGTACAATATGTTTAAAATATTTCTGTTTCTCTTTAAGCCAATCCTTCTTCCTCTCTCTATATGGCAAGCACATTCCTTCCCATTTTTTTTCTTTCAATTGTTTTTGCTGTTGTCATTACTTTATTTTTCTTTTGAATTCCACATTGATTTGTTTAAGGAAAAAAGAAAAACAAAACCAAGAGATAACATTTAAGAATCTCTAATTCTAGAACAGGGGCGTCAAACTTGATTTCATTATGGGCCGCATCAGAGTTGTGTTTGACCTCGGGGTAGGTGGGTGAGTGGGCATGGCTGGGGTGGGCATGGCCAAGGTAGACATCCTGCAGCCCTCTGCCAGTGAAAACAGAGCACTCCTGAGGCCCTCCTTCGTTTTCACTGACAGTGAGCTTCGTTTTCACTGACAGAAGGCTGCAGGAGGCCGTAGCAGCCAAAAACAGAGCTCAGGAGGGCTGTATGCAGCTGTCCCGAGCTCTGTTTTCATTGGCAGAGGCACCGTGGGCTGGTCCTTTACTGTTTCCAGGGCGTCTCTGAGAGCCAGATCTAGGCGCCCTGTGGGCCGGATCCGGCCCGTGGGCCTTGAGTTTGATACCCCTGTTCTGGAAAAACATAGAGTGTCTTGTGATACTGATTTACACCATCAGCCCCGCAAGCATCCATGCCAAAATGTCAAGACAGCAGCTTCGACTGCATGATAAATGCTCTGTTCCTTTTTCAGTAGTTGTCATATATACAACACACATATTTTTTAAGAAAAAGGATGGGAATGTTATCCTATGAGCACAACCATCATACCTCCATACTTACTAGCTAAGGTTTAGTTTAATGGACATGGGGTGATAAGGAGCAATCGTCCAGGGGCTGTCACAGAGAAGAAGAAATCAATTTATTCTCCAAGCACCTGAGGACAGGACAAGAAGTAATGGGTGGAAGATCATTAAAAGGAGTTCCAATCTAGAACAAATGAGAAATTTACCAACAGTAACAACAATTAATCAGTGGAAAATCTTGCCTCTGGAAGTTGTGGGCATTCCATTGTTGGAGGTTTTAAAAAATATATTGGACAGCCATGGAAGGCCATAGGATCTCTTGCCATCCAACGACTAGGAGACTTCCAAGATCTCTCCCAACAATGTTTTATATTTATTTTCTTGAGTTTCTCCTAAAGACACCGGTCTCGAGCCATTTACAAGTTGCTCACTAAGGCCCTACAGTAACTCCTAAAAGAATCTACAACTTGCCAGAACAGTGGTTATTCACTTTTCAGATTTCTATCAAAACTGGAGAATTTATGAGCCATGGTGGTGCATTGGTTAGAGTGCAGTACTGCAGGCTACTTCTGCTGACTGCCAACTTCCTTCAATCTGGCAGTTCAAATCTCACCAGGCTCAAGGTTGACTCAGCTTTCCATCCTTCCAGGGTGGGTAAAATGAGGAGCCAAATTGTTGGGGCCAATATGCTGACTTTGTAAACTGCTTAGAGAGGGCTGTAAAGCACTGTAAAGCAGTATATAAGTCTAAGTGCTATTGCTATTTTATTCTGGGTCAGAACTCTTATGATGTCTGAAAGGAAAATAAGATATGTTAAGATGAAGTAGAAAAATACTTGAGCTCTTTCATGAAAGTCAAAATTAATCTTCACACTTGAAAAAATATATTCACAGATATAATATAGTTATATACAGTAATATAGTTAAGGAGATAAATGCTTTTAATATAGAATAATACAGCCCATATGTCAAAGGTGGAGTAATATCATTCCATAAATAATACCATTCCATAAATAATTTTTATTACGAGCAATATAAGGACAGATTTGAAACTGCTTCTGAAAACTCTTTTTAAATCTGCATGTACATTAAAAAAAAAAATTTAAACAGGTATTATTTTAATGCTCCCCCAAGGAATAATCATGCAGGGCCAATTTTTTTTTGGTATCCAGAGACTTGTCAGTGCTTAAAAACAGCCCAGAGTACAAAAATAATTCAATGTGGTGAAATTGATTTCCTCTTTTGGCTTGCAGTATGATGATGAATAATGTAATACTTAGGCTACAAGATGAGACAGGTCCTGTCTGAAGGAACCAAATAAAGATAATCAGCAACTATTTTCAACACTACTGTTTTGCAAAGCTACACTTTACATGTTATTCCAGAACCTTCAACCCTGGAACCACATTTTGTTTAATTTCTCAGGAAGGTAGTCTGCTGGAAATTGATGATTTTCCCTCCAGCAGGAAATTAATTTCCAAGAAACTCAAATCTTGCCTTTACAGAGATTGTAGGAAATGAATCCTCTCCCTTTTTTTGATCCAAATTATGTTACTTCAAAAGAGATAGAATTCTAATCTGTTTTATAAAGCTAAGAACATTACATTAGAATAGTGGATTTTTCCAGGTTGTGGAAGGACCTCGTCTATGAACCCAAACTGTACTCAACCATTGGGGGCCAAATCACCTTAAGGACAAGTGTGACCACTACAGACATTTACAGAAATGGGTTCAAACCCTGGTGGAAGATACTATCTAACTCACAAATGAGTTATGAAAATGGGATGGGAGAATGAAAAAGAAGCTGAGAACATTTCAACTTTTTGCATGTGATTTCTTAAGAAATTATCTTAGCAGGCCAAAGATGGATGGATGGATGGATGGATGAATAGATGGACGGACAGATGGATTATATCCACTATAATCAGACTCTTCGCAGCTCAAATGCAATATCTCCAATGCAATAAAATAAAATATCTGCAGTCAAAAAATGAAACAGAAATTCAAAAATTAACTGTCCTTCCCATGCAAGCCATACAAATTCAGTGTCATAATGAATGACATCATTTCATGTCCCAAGTGTTCTCCATTATTTTAAATAATGTCTGGAAAGCCAACTGTATTTCTTATGCAGTGCATGCATACCAATAGAAAACTAAGCCCCCACCTTCCTGAAGAAGGAGAACTAGAACAACTAAATAAGATGCATTGAAACTGGCCACTGAAGATGGATTGGAAGAATTTGCAACTATATGAGCCACGGTGGCACAGTGGTTAGAACACAGTACTGCAGGCTACTTCTGCTGACTGTCGGCTGCCTGCAATTTGGCAGTTCAAATCTCACCAGCTCAAGGTTGACTCATCCTTCCATCCTTCCGAGGTGGGTAAAATGAGGACCCAAATTGTTGGGGGAAATATGCTATCTCTGTAAACCACTTAGAGAGGGCTGTAAAACACTGTAAAGCGATATATAAGCCTAAATGCTACTGCTATTGCTATATCACCCTGATGATATTGACAGATTCGCTGCAAGTATATTAATTCAGTTCTTTAATTCTATTCCTAATTAATGCTTATGCACACATCCATGGTTGCAATTCTTGGGATATTAGTTCAAGCATGGTAACAGTGATCCTTCTGCTTCACTGATGCTTTTCTTCACTTTGCCTAACTGCTGTGCACATAAAAAACATTATGAGTTGGCCAACCAATAAATGATATATAGAACTGAAGCACAAATAGATGGCTTTTTCGTTGAATAAAACTTCCCTGTTTACCTGCTTTAGTACTATCCAAACATTCAATCATATATAAGTGAATGACCAAAATGACTAGCCTTTTACAGGAGACACAAAAGAGCAAAAAGCAGCCACAAAGAACTAAGATTAAGCTGTTTTCTTCTGAATGTAAGCGCCCTGGTCCTACAGATCACTGATTTCAGACTGGAACTGGAAATGGAGAATTTATGATTACTTGTTATTGTCTTGACAGAAAACTAAGCTCATGGCTTAAGTATACATCCATTTTCTTCATGTAAATTCAGTACTGGATAAAGCCCATTTGTAAGTCAGAAAAAAAGAGTAATTCTTCTACCTGAATAAACTCAACAGTTGCTTACAGAAGTAAAGAAGAGAAGCATAAATAGACCACAAATGCTCTGCCATTACATTTATTAGAATAGGTTGCATAAAACGAATAACAAATTTGGAAGGAACCTTGGAGGTCTTCTTGGAAACCCTCAAGCAGGAAACCATTTCAGACACATGGTTGTCCAATCTCTTCTTAAAACCCTCAAGTGTTAGAGCATCCACAATTTCTGGAGTCAAGTTCTGGAGAAAAGATTTGCAAAGGTTGAATACATGTTTATTTTCATTCCCAGAGTACTTTCCAAAAATAATACTGGGATTAATACAAAATTGTATTAGGCTATTCCTGCATTTATCAACGTAGGTGAAGAAGAATTATTGACATCTTTGAAGAATAACCTCAGCTTTGGTCCTGTCTTCTCATCTCCTATTCATTATCTTTATTTTTTAATTAAATATTTATATTTACCCTGACAGGGAGGGAAAATGCACTGAATACAAAGAGGTAGTGAAACCTTTCAGTAAAAATGGCCTGAACATTTTTCATATTTACAAATCTACATATCTGTGACACTATTGCCTTCTGAGATAAGCATCATTACACATCACACACACAAACAATGTAATGTTTGTATACAAAATAGTAACACAGAGAAATGAAAGGCAAGATATGAGCAAGGAAAAGATGACATAACAAAACTAATCCACATCAGCACCATTCACTATATATCTCCCTACGTCCCTATCCTTGCAAATCATCTTTGCCACCATACAGATACATTCACTACCTCATTGATTGTCTTCAGCTGTTTAAATTTCTTACTTCTTTTCTAAATCTTAAATAGTCACCCTTGAATCAAGTATGACCGTTGGTGACTCCAAAGATATAACCAAACAGTTTCACAGCAACAGTACTGGTTTGTTATTACCTTCTTCTAAAATGTTATTAAAAAAAATCATATTGTATTCCCTGACTGTCTCCCATGTAAATTCCAAGCAGGCCAGACTCTGCTTAACTTCCAAAGTTAGCTAAATTGAATTAAGATAGGGTTTTTACTGGGGATATTTACTATCTCATGTTTTCCTTGGGATAACACTTATGAACATTGGTCTACATTGGGATTTTATTTCTAGGCACATAAATATAATTTAATGGTGAGACCTATGAAAGAGCACTAAGAAGGCTAGATATAGCAAACTAATATAACCCTGAAAAAGTTATATAACATACAATATATAATATTGAAGATGCATCTAGTCCTGTGTTCTTTTTCCATGAGGGGAATATTGGCATCTCAGATTAAGATTTCTCTAAATTTTCTCCAGCATATAATAAGTTGTTTAATAAGGAATACAAACTACACATTTTCCTGATGAGTCAATAATCATTAAATGCCTTTATCTTATGCTACTTTGTCTTTCCCAAGTAATATACTCTCCACCTACAAAATTCAATATTAATCTGAGATTAATATCCCTGAAAATTACTTAATTGCACAGCTACCAAGCATCTAATTCTTCATTAAGCCCATTCTTCATGGACTTTTCACTGTCTGAAGAGATGCTTTTCATTGATTAATTTAATTCACGAATGTATTAGTTAATTATGATGATCTCCCTAATATACTTAAGTCAGTGTACAAATATAAACTGAGGAAATTCCAAGGTAGTATAGAGATTAGAATCAAGATCAATTGATGTCATGATCATTCAGGATTAGTGTCCTTTTCCATTCAGTTATCTCCCCAGTACACTGAAAGATGGAGAATGTCTGAACAGCAACTTTTTTGTTTCTTCCCAAAAGTAGCAAGCATCACTGATGTTGTCTAAAACACAGCTACACAATTGAAACATGGGAATTGTGCATGAGTTCACATTCTCCCTATAATTCTGGGTGGATTCTTTCTGTAACAGAATAACAGAAAAGAGATACCCGCAAAAACTCACTGTCACAATGTCCATCTGCTGTTTGCACTACCTTTCCCCGGTATCCAATTCTTTGTGGGTTCTGACTTAGAAAATGCAGGGAAGTACTTAGCTGTTACTGTTAGTTGTGCATTGACTGTCCTCACTGAATGGATGTATACCAGTGTTTGTCAACCCTGGGCAACTTGAAAATGTGTGGACCTTCTACTCCTAACATTTCTAAAAATAGCATGCTGCCTGGGAATTCAGGGAATAACAGGTTAACAGAATTGGAAGGGACCTCAGAGGTATTCTAGTTGAACCCCACTGCTCACTCAGGAAACCTTATACCAGACAAATTATTTGCATTCAAAGGAAGGTGATTAACCTGTACACCTGGGATTTTTTTCTAATAACTCCAGTAGTCTTATACTGTAACAGTTTACTGTAAATATGAGAGCATCTTCGCATTAATACCCAAAGGCAGTACCACAAAAAAAAGCAGTTCTTTTCTGAAACATAGAGGACTGGACAGTAACCGGGTATAGGAAGGTCTTTTAAAAGAGAGATCAAGAAGGAAGAACAAAAGCGATGGGTACTCCAACAATGGTGTTTTTTAAGAAGAGATTGGACAACCATTTGTCTGAAATCCTATAGGGTTTCCTGCCTGAGCAGGGGGTTGGACTAGAATAGAGGAGTCAAACTGGTGGCCCTTGGGCTGGATGCATCACGTGCAGACCATGCCCACCCCAGCTCTGTGAATGGGAAGAACGTCAGAAAACACCACGTGATGGCAATGTAATGTGGTGAGTTTGACAAGCATGGACTAAAAGATCTCCAAGGTCCCTTCCAAATCTATTATTCTGTTAGGGCAGTTATTCTAAATGTAAGCAACTATACATTTTATGACTTTATGCTGACTAGAGAATTCTGGGAGTTGAAGCTCACACGTCTTAAAATTGCCAAGGATGCAGAAGATTGCTATAAGACAACGTTCTTGGCTAAGCTGCCAAAATAAATGGAAGCAGAAAGGATAGCATACAAGGTGAGACCCTACTGGAGTAGAGGTCCTCTTTCCACCTCAAGTAGTTAGTCAAATTGCTTCATTTAAATTTTTCAGTAAAAAAAAAAAAAGAAAAGACTCAAGTTAGAAATATAACTCAATATTCTTACCAGTTTTTTTGGATGGAGATTTCTTTCTGCTCCATACTGAACATGAAATTACATCAGATTTATTTTCCTATGTTTGTATATACAGTAGAACTTCTGGTCACAACCATAATTCATTCCATAACTTTGATGATTTCTTCGTCTTCGAATGTTTCATCTTCAGGAATTTCTGGGTCAGGGGTCATGTTTGATTGCTACCCAAGTATGCATTCGTGACCAGATTCAAAAATTTTGTGAATTGTTGGGTTGTTGGTCATGGTCAGAAGTGTTCGTGACCCGAGGTCCTACTGTAATTAAAGGCCAAGAACTCAAGGCTGCTACCTATTACACTGAAATACATCTCTACAACATTTCAAGACTGGATAATTCTTATTGCATACATACTATCTGTTTTTCCAGTTCAAGGAAAACTGTGAGTATATGCACTATAATTTAACAGTTTAAGCTAAAAGTAGGGGGAAATAAAAATAACTTCTTTTACATATTCAGAATGGTTTAATTTGATGGTAATGGTCAGAAGATGATTGCAGCCTATAAACATAGAAAGCTGAAGAATGAGTCTAATAGGTTCCTCAGTGTTTGTATTGTTACATGTTTCTGCTAATGAAATAAAGTGCCTTGATTTTTGCCCCTCACATGAATATTTATTATCCCTGTTCAGTTTTGTTCAAAAAAATGGGAGAAAGTGTCTGCATTTCCTGCATCGGATGAGGAGAGCACATCTTTTTGGTTTGGTGGCGGCAGTGCCTCATATAGAAAGTCCATACAGAGAGTGGTAAGGACAGCTGAGAAGATTATAGGAAGCTAAATGTCTATGGAGATTATCAATCATCCAGCTCATGGCTGTCCCAAAGGTGCTTTTGCAAGAGGCAATTGGACTTTCGGGTTTTTCTTTGAAGACGTTTCGCTTCTCATCCAGGAAGAAGCTAAGAAGGAAGCTCACTTCCCATTATTCAGAATACTCCATATACGTGCTATGTGCTTAGAGCTGGAAGCACTGTTAGAGACCCCACACACCCACTTTATGGTCTGCTTTTTTTTTTTTTTTTTTACATTTATATACCGCCCCATTCCGAAGACTCGGGGCGGTTTACAGCTTATAAGCAATA
>JANHFL010009243.1:15061-25757 GCA_032468155.1 Oxyrhabdium leporinum | reverse complement strand
AGATAGATAGATAGATAGATAGA
Organism: Oxyrhabdium leporinum; assembly: GCA_032468155.1. Taxonomy (NCBI): domain Eukaryota; kingdom Metazoa; phylum Chordata; class Lepidosauria; order Squamata; family Cyclocoridae; genus Oxyrhabdium; species Oxyrhabdium leporinum. The sequence continues at coordinate 25,734 of JANHFL010009243.1, read as the reverse complement.
TAGATAGATAGATAGATAGATAGATAGATAGATAGATAGATAGATAGATATGATTTTAGAGGTGCTAAACTGAGAATATCATGCACCTACTCAGAAATAAATACTGCTCTCAAACATCTCTTAAAAACTGATCACAAAATGCTTCTATTAAAGCCCCAAATATTGAAAATCTACCCAGTTATAGAGTACAAAAATGTTTTCAATAGATTGCCAAGTATTATAAGCCATCTAGAGACACACTGAAATGCCACCCAATACTCCTATATGTCACAAATATGAATGCCTAGTCGTCAGTGTATCCTTAATACTTATGCATTTTGGAAAGGTCAGCTTTTATCAGTGAAATTCTGTGTCTTGCAATTTACACAGGGATATCTGAGGAATTATTTTTCTGGTATTATCACTTAAAGTGATACCGTTTCAGTAAAAACTGTCAGTGCAGCAAGTTTCACATTGCTGTCAGAAAATCTGCATTCATGGTAAAGTTTATAAATACATCGCTTGTCAGATTTACCAGTACATGAACTGAGAAGAAAGAAAATATTAGAATGCTGAATAGCATTCCCTCTCCAAGGGAATTGACACTTTTCTTTCAAATGTAGATGAACCTTCAAAAGCTTGGATTTTCTTTTAAAAATTAGGAAAATAATCTAGCATTTACATATGTCAAAATACACATTAATATTTTAAAAAATGATACATTTTAGTGCTTTAATATAAATACATAAAAATATTAAATCCATACTACATGTTCCATGTTATTATAAAATTAAATTAAATTATACAACAATTTCTTCACAAGCACTGTTAGGCAATTTGATGCATATTTGAAGCATCAGCCAAGTCCTGTAGTATATAACAAGATGGGACATGGGAAATATCAAGATAGACTACATTATGTTGGTTATGACCATTCTTTAGTTACTTGCAGGACTTGCAGGCTGCTCTAATCAAAGCTTAGGAGCAAGTTTGTGAAACAGAGGGGGACAAGAAAAGCAAATAGTTGGATGCCAAGCAGTTAACATAATCAGTACTTATTTTCTAGAAATGTGAGTAGCAACAATCTCTATATCATTCAGATGAAGATGGAACAGATTGAGACAAAGTAAAGATGAAACAGATGGAATATAACATAAATAGAACATACTACAGGACACAATAACTGTAGTTATATATACATAATACTGTACTACTGAACTCAGTTTTCCTACTGTTCTGTAGAGAGCACTTTCTCAGAAACTATTTTAAAAGAATACTATGCAGTACACCCTTTATCTTGAAAAATTCTCCAGGCAATAGCTGAGCATTTAGCAATTTTCTCATTCCCCTCCTCTTACTCCTGGTGGCCTAACTCCCATCTTTTGATCTGTCTGTCTCATGCCTTCACTATTTCTCTTTAGACATTTAAGACTCAATTCTTCCTCAGACAATTACTGGTAATTCACACTGATGCATCTGCTAGCTCCTTACCTCTTGTTAGCCAAAGACTGACAGTCAAGCTTCCTTTTTTATTTATCCATATACGGTAGGGGCAAAGTAGTATATGGAAAAAGGCTTTCTTTATGCTTTACTTCTTGTTTGCTTACAAGTAGCATTATTCTCTTCCCTGTCTCTTTAGGCTTACATCTTGTAGATTAATCTTTTCTTTTTCTCTTTGGTAGCCATTATTTTAGGCTAAACATTTTCTGCTATATCACTATTTTCCAAAGGATCTCACTTGAACCCAGTTCCACAACTCACTTTTACATTTTTTGTAGCTCTGCTGAGTTTCATTTCTGCTTCCCTGCTCCTTCTAATAATCCTCTCTTGTCCAGAGGTCCCTAAATCTAATTTTCTTACTGACATCAAGCTGTCTACCAGCAGCTTTTTATCTTTTTAATCTTTATCCTATGAGTTACTGTTCAAAGTTCTTCTTTCTGATTTTGATTTCTTTTTCACTTGATCTTCACCAAAAGGCCAAGAAGCAAGTAGATATTGCGCTTGTACTTGTAAACATAGTTTCTCCATTATGAAAGCAAGGAAAGTTGTGTTTTATTCTTCCTAACTTTCATTTTTTATTATGTCCTTAGTTTTTTTTACCATGTTTATCATATTCCAATTGCGAATATGTAGGAAACTAACAAATATTAATATTATTTATATGTATGTAAATATTTGTATTTATTCTGTATATAGATTGTGCTAATGGAGAAATTTTTTTGTCAAGTAACTTTTCCTCACATAAACTTTTTCTACACAATTATTCGGGTATTCCTTTTTTTATATACACTCTGCCTCCTTAAGGAATCTGCCCAATTTGATATATGCAAGTTCAGAAACATTTTATAAATGGAGGAAAACTTTATTTATAAAATATTTCTGAAATTGCATTGGTATGAGAAATGTCAGCTATATTGGTTAATGCAACAAATTAAACTTTATGCTCAACTTGATAGTATCATCATTCTTGCTCCAATTTTTTTTTCCTCTGGGACAAGAATTGAGGACGTTACAGATCTGTAAGTTCTCATCCTCTCAGGGTTATTTATTTATTTATTAGAAAATTTATATACCCACCCATCTCACAAAAAGTGGCTTTGTAGGAATAACTATTAAAACAATATCACAATATTAAAAACATCAAACTGAAATAATAACAAAAATAACAACTAAAACATAATGGAAGAAAAAAATAAAAGTATAAAAGAACCCTAAGATAGTGGAAGAACAATAATCATTTGGCTTCATAAAACTACTTTGCTGGTTCACCATGGGATTTCCAGGGTTGATGAAAGAACCATGTTTTAAGGCTTTCCAGATTAAACTGAAATGCCAAGAATCTCCCTGTACAGAATTACTGTGAAAAATAAAACAACAGATAATTATTTTACTATGTGAATATCTTTCTTTGCACATTTTGCTTTATGGGATTTTTTTTTTAAAAATCAATCTTTATTGATTAACCCTTGGGCCATATCAAAGTGTTTATGGGGAATTGATTTATCTGAGTTGGGTTTTTTTATTTCCTGCCTTTGGTTCACCATTTTCTCAGGAAAAAATAGTCTTCTTCTGATCTATGGTACTTACATTTCATGGCCAGGTTTACTTGAAATTAATCTATTTTGTTCAAGAGCCAGACTAACATTCTTATTTCATTTTCTTCTGTATTTGAATATGCTGTGTCCATTTTATATATTTTACGTGAAATAGTGAAATTGAACCTGAGAAATACATTACACTCAATGTATTTTACACATCTATCTCTTCTATATTTTATAATTACAGATTATAAGGACATACTTTAACTAAAAAGTCTAATTTGCAAACCTTACCTGCTGGGTTTTTATTATAAACAGCCACAAAAATCCTACTGGATTCCAGAATAATCAACAATTCATTCCAGATTAGGTAAATCAATAAGAGGGTCAAAGGAAATAAATTGAAAAGTATTTGATGGTTATCAGAGGAAGAGGTTTCTTGATGTAGAGATTGACAAATAAATACACTTCTGTTTCCTTTTGTGGATACAATATTATAAGCTCTTGGGAAATGTTATGGTTTCATTTTTATTCAAACATTTCCACTATCCAGAATTCTGAATACTTCCCAGTGATATGCTAGTAACATAAATTCCCTGAAAACATATGTTTAGAAAAAAATTCCCTGTTATTTTTCATATAAATTTCCTTGCAAATTTATTATATTAATATATTAATATTAATATACGTATTTTAAAGACATTACTTTTTTTTCCTTCAATTTTCAGAAACTTAGTTCTATTTTCAGCTTTCACATGCTTTTTCATTTGTTTCACAGAAAAAAATGCTTATAGACTCTAATGTTAGTTTAAATTTGGATTAATATAGATCTCAAGCCTGAACTATTCAAATCTGTCATTCATTTATTTCATGTCCCTTTCCTGTAACAAAATCTGTGATTATTCCCTGAAAGATCCACAAAGAAGCTGACTTTATGTATTGACTTTGGGCACATGCAGACAGACAATTTAATGTGTTTTCCTCTCATCATAGTTTGCTCTGTCACCACTGTCAAGTGTTTTCTGTTTCAACATTAAATCTAGCAAATGGTGCTGCTTTCACAGTTTAACGTGGGGATACAGAGTAATTGGTTACATTTGCCTTCCCACCAGCATTTCCATTCCCATCTGCCATTTGGAAAAAAAACAACTAGGAAGTGCTTTCCTTAGCATTATAGAGTATTAGATTTGGGTGTTTACAATCCTGCAAATCAGACTCTAAGTCATCCTCTGTGTCTCCTTTCAAACTGTCCTGCCACTGATCTTCATCTTTCTGAAAATTCTTTTCTCCTGCTGTTTAAATTTCTTCAAAAGAAAGGAAAGGAGGAAGAAAGGAAATTGGTCTGCTCTCCTCTCTGGTGATTTCATTGTTGCTTTCTTTTTTTAATGAGAGGTCAATCCTTCTTTCTGGCAATCTTTCCTTCTCGTGTCCAGTAAAGTAAATAAGGCATTTACTTTTCAGCCAGAAGCCTGTAGGAGCTGGTTAGGTTACAGGCTCTTGAGCACATAATCACAAAAGTTCATGCATATAGTAAAACTTATGTTGGGAAAAGATGGAAGATTAGCATTAGCCAATTAGTATGGAGTTATGGAGTTAAGTAGTTAACTTGAAGTATGAAGTTAAGAAGCTATGGGCTGAGGTTACTATGAAAATATGATCATGAGGACCTATCTTTAAATACTGATTTACAAGTTATTAACACATTGGAGTTAGTGGTGTCTGTGGATGAACCCTATGAAAACTATATACCTTCTATTTGCTTTCCAAAGAGTAAAAAAAAAGTTATAATAGAATCATCTTCCTGCTTGTTTCCTAACTTTTTTTGTGGGGTGGGGAGGTGTACTTACAGCTAACCATAGAATGCTTCTGAAACTTCAAGTGTTTCTGCCTACCAAATCAACATTTTAGTATCCCAAATTACGGTTATTATTAGATATATTGCCTTTTTTGAGACATGGATATTAACTGATGGGTAATTTAGCCATATCTGAGTTTGCTACGTAAACATAGACACATTTCTCTTCTTCAGATTAGGGCAATCAATGGGTACTTCTAATATCTTGTTCTCAGTAAATCATCTTCTCATTTCATATTGAAGGAGTCAGCAGACAGCTGGTTGATGAATTCAAAGAACCTCCCACACCAATTAAATATGAGAATTATTCTACTCTATAATGTACATTATTCTTTTTAATACCTACTTCTAACTTTCACAATGACCTTTCTTTCCAAGTTGCAAATAAACTTCAAGTACTTGCTACTAAAAGTAATAAAAGTAGAAATTTGTAAAAGTATCCAGATGCTTGCTTAAGCACTAAGCATGTACAAAATAGTTCTTTTCTACCTCAAGGTGGTACCTCAATCTGGACAGTTGAATTAATTGGATTTAAGGCAATGTCATAAATGAGAATATGGTCACTCTGTGGCAGTGCCTCAAATCAAACTTTACAATTGACTACACTGAACTTGATTCAATCAAAAGGCATCTGTATATACAATTTGGGGCAGAAATAGTTTTTTACATCCAAGGATGAAACAACGTAATTGTTTAAAGGAGAGTGCTTCAGCCCAGTTCTTATCTAATGACTGGTTCAGCTTGAATTCTGTACAGCCATATTTAGCACTAATACAGTTGCATTCTTAAAAAAGAAACAATATGATCATCAACATTCTGTTTAAATCCCAGCCTCTGTCTGCCTTGCCCGAGAGTCAGTGATCTTAAACTTGGTGTGTGTGTGTGTGTGTGTGTGTGTGTGTGTGTGTGTGTGTGTATGTATATATATATATATATATGCATTCACATTTACTTGCTGCTTCACATTGAAATTACAGACATGTTTTTCCATATTTTTGGAGGGATGTTTATATATTTTACATATGGTTATCTTGTTTTAAAATAGCTAGGTTTAGCAACAGATTAACTAGTGTAGTTGCAGGCAAAATGATGTTTTCATTCTGAGGATCAGTTTCAGATATCTGATTGTGAATGTTAATTATTTAATCCCATGGTGAATGTTGGCTTTAAAAAAAAATGTTGGCAAGCCAGTGAGTAAATTCTGACATCCAGCAGTTAAAGCCAACAATAGTTTATTTTGCCTAAATCTGTTCAGCTATTAGAATTATTGAATATATTTCATTTTAAGGTTCTTTAATATTTCATAAAGTAAAGCAAAATAAAATACTTTTCAGTATCAGTACTTGAAATATCCATAGTCATACCTATGGCTATGCTTGAGAATAAAGTCCAGAAAGGTTGATAAATATTAAGTGTATTATGAACTCATAATCTATACGCTGTTTATTTGCTGTTTGTTTAGGCTAATTATATTATGTTTATATAAGAAAGAAGGAAAACATGTGGACAAAATACCCATTTCTATTCAGTGTAAGGTTGGCACAGAATTTATACTCTTTAATTCCCATAATTCTCTAATTTCCTAATCAGTATGGCTAGATTTATTTGTATACCATTTGAGAAGGTGATATAACATTTAATGTAAATATGGAACGTATATAGATAAGAGAAAGTTTAAATCTTGCTTCCCATATTCCAGAAGGTGATGACCTTAAGGTGTGGCATAGACCTTAATTTTTTTGAGGAAGACTAAGAAACAGAATAGATAAAACAGTGATAGGAAGCTGCATATGTCACATGTATAATTAAAACTAAGAATTTGCTTTATATATTCTTTTTTGGGAGGGGAGGAGAGTCTTAAATTTTAGACCTCTGTTAGAATTTTCAAATTAAAACAACAACATTCATTTTTGACAACTAGTTCAGAAAGGCTCTAGACAGAACGAAAAAAGGGAGAAAGGAATTGGGTGGGAATTACATGAATCCTTTTCATGTCAGATTGCTTGCTCTTGCTCTTGTCTATGCCAATTTATTAGATTTGTACATTGCCAAATCCTTCAAGACTCCTGACAACTTACAATAGCAAAAAACATCCAGAGTAATAAAACATCCGTAGTAAACCCCAACTCAGCCCATAGCAAAATGACTTAATAAAGCACAGTAATTTCAACAATAAAAAGAACAATGTAACAGCAATATAAATACACCATATAAAATAAATGATGGCAAACATATGACCCCAAAAGTCCCTTTGGAGATTTAATGTTGATTGCTTTCTGTAAGGCCATAATTGAGAGGGCAAGTCCAGTTTCCAAGTGAGTTTGTTCAATAAAATAGGTGTAGTAGCAAATGAAAAAAACTATACTTTTCTGTCTTCAATACACCAAATGAAAATGGGAGAGTATCACTACCTATTCCTAAATGGACAGATTAACTCAGTGGACAGGAGGTTCTATAAGTAGCTTAGTGTTCTGATGCAAAACTAGTATTATTGCTTGTAGTGCTAGTTAACACCATTAACATATTAATAGTTTCAAATATAATATGTTCAGATGGATGAGCATTGTTGGCAGTCAGGCTACTGAAATTTGGAGCAATATCAAAAGTTCCAATTCAATCCATGGTTGATGGTATCTAAGGTGCCAAGAGTCCCAATAAAAAGAAGACAGAGCTACTATCAACTTCAATCCTAATAAAGATCATCCATTAGAGTCACCAGTGCTATGATGACTGTAATGGTGCTTCATGCTATGTCATCATTAATCTAAGCTGATATGAATCTAGACAATCCATTTCTTGTAGCTTGCTCTGGAGCTGAATCATCACCATATACGCTATATTTCCTCTAAGCTGTTGAAATGACCTGCTGATGCTTCTCTGCTTAAAAAAAATATAAGCACATTTGTCTTGATGCTACATTAAGATAAATATGAAATATTTACATTCTGATGCTATGGAAAATATATTACAATTACTATTCTGGCATCCAAATGTGATACAAGTTGACTAAACAAAACCCTAGCTTTGTAACTAAAGGAATACGTTTGATTATTTATTTCTTTAAATTTTATTATCGTTATGCAACACTTACTCTATAACTACATGCTCTTTATGCTATGATCTTGAACCTAAATAAATGATAATTTATGGCTGAAAAAAATAAATTATTCTGTTGCCTGGAAAGATATACGCATAGGATATTCACTACCCAGAATCTTTTTTTATTATTATTCTTTAACACAGAAGACAGAAGAAATTAGTTTCAACATGAAGAATTAATTGTTGTTTGCCAAGGAAAAGAGCAATAGTTTAATTTGTTTTAACCTCTCACAAAGTGGCAAGATCAGCATCTTGTGTTTTAGTTGCCTTCAGAACTAACAAAAATGCTGTAAATAATCATGCATATACCAGAAAGTCTGCTTGCTTCAAGAAAAGCAATGTTCAGCCACTAGTTTTATCTCTATCCCGCATGGGTGTGAAAATTATTATACCTGTCTCCTTCAGACTGTTATCTACTCAAGCATTCAAAGCAAGCAAGAACAACTCTATCAGCATAAGTGTGTGTGGCCAACCTAAGACAGGTAACTAGAAGCCTCAGAGTTAGAAGATTATAGATGTCAAGGTATTAATAAGTCAACCAGTGGAACACAAAGATAAACTGGCCAGCACTACTATTAGCATTTCTTCAATTAAAAAGAAGAGGAATTACAAACTATAATTGCAAAATCTTCCTGCATTGAATTTCTCTTTGAGCTCTTTGTTAAAATCCCTCATCATTTTGTTACTTCCAACTACTTCTGTATCTTTTTCTTTCATTCTCTTTGGGTTTTTATTTAATGATGAAAAAAATCCAGATTTAACATTTAAAATGGAAAGCAGTTTTAGATTCACCAAGAACATTGGCACTGAAGCAAGAAAGTTTTTTTTTTAAATATCTAAATGTCTTTTTAGGCAGTGGAATGAAGGCTTATTTTCCTTTCAGATAAATATGGTATATTGTAATTCAGGATAACATTGATCCCTGCTAAAAAGAAGGGTTCATTTGTCTCCAATTCCTGATGAGATGTGTGTTAGCCTTTGGAAAAATTAAATTGAAAGAAGAATCATGCACCCTCTATTGTCTAATGTATTCCATAGGCATTTCAACATATGCCTCCATGGAAAGCAAAAGACCATTACCTCTTGGTCATGTCTCCTTCCTATATTTCTCTAGAGCATTTAACACCCACCCCCCTACATTTAATTCAGGAGCACATGTTGTCAGGTTGATGTGTCTATATTTTGTAGCTGTTTGGTTTCTGCTAAAAACTATTTTTTATCCATTCCATCTTTTCCAACCTGCTTAAAGTTTGAAATTAAGAAGAGAGGGGAGTATCATTCCATATCAATTTGCCTCAATTAGGTTATTCTAATTACGTTAAATGCACTGGATTATTAGAGTTTACATTTAATGTCATCAACACTTGTGCAGTCTATAAATATGTAGGTCAGAATACCTTGATTGGAAGATTAGCCTTGACATCATGTCTGAGAGACACTTGATTGTGTGAGGTCCAGGTACGATGGGCAGCCAAACTCTGAAACTTAACATAAACAAAAATAGTCTGGCTAACTCAGAAACTTCCATTACTGTGGTGATAATAAGGTTTGCTTGAAAACCATCCCCCAAGCACACTCAGTCTGTCTTAATTCCACCAATAAAATGGTATTTTTCCTCATTTATTTTATACTCTTAAGCCTGAATCAAATATCAAAATATACCTATATCTATAACTAATATAAAAACTAACAAAATTAATATAAAGTACAGAAAGAAAAGAAAGAAAAAATAGAAAGACAAAGAAAAGATAAACATAAATATAAAGAAGAGGCTTCTGAATTTCTTTACAGTAAATAAAAACATGGATACAAAATTATCTCTTACTCTATGATGGCAAAATTACTCTTTTTTATTATCTATTTTTTCTCTTAATAATCAAAAATACAAATCATCACTTCATGTTGTATGTTTCATGCAATACTCTATAAGGGGTTTCCAGTCAGTAATAAATGTAGATATTATCTTTTTTCTAATCAATAAAATTAGCTTCTGCTGATGAATGATGGCAGGCTGACCTCTTTGAAAAAATGGAAGCTACCATGGCTGAGAAAACAGGTTGGAGGTGACCAATGAAATTTTGCTGGATTCAAAGTGAGATCATAAGACAACCCACGTGCAATCCAGATGACAACTTTTCAGATTGAAATCTTCTCATTTGGCTTGGAAGGTGAGCTGCCAAGAGTCCCATGATTTCAACAGTTAAGTCTATATGGACATTAAGCCCTTCCACCCTAATTTTTAAGTGTTTTAGGAAATAATTAATCTACAGATATAAAGAGAATTCCTTTCCAGCAATTGCAGTGAGTTAAACTTTCTTTCATGGATACAAAAAATAAAAAAATACTTTAAGGAAAAAGCAAAAAAGTTAGCAAAGAGAAAATTGAAGGAAGTTTTAAAATGAATAAAGGGGAATGTTAATTCTCTTTTTTATTTTTTTACAAAAGTGCTTTAGCATAAGTCTGATAGTTAAAGAGACCAGTCTTTCATGGGAATGCTTTTTATTATTAAAAAGTGCATCTACTTGGAGAACTTTACATAACAAAATATAAGGTAATAATCTAGAGTATAATGTTACACTGTTATGTTACTATGTGGTTTCTGAAGTTGCTTGAAATTACAGAGAGTGAAAGTGCTAAATCCACAGAAAGATAAAAGAAGAAAAGGAAAATGGGGACGTTTTCATTTTCACATTTGGACAACA
>JANHFL010009243.1:0-14961 GCA_032468155.1 Oxyrhabdium leporinum | reverse complement strand
GAAAGATAAAAGAAGAAAAGGAAAATGGGGACATTTTCATTTTCACATTTGGACAACATACAATGGCGACTACTAGAAAATCAGCAAAACGACAGGAGATGTTTCTTAACTAGCATATAGAGAAAATGATAGAACTTGCAGAGATAGCTAAATATTATTATTTCTGAGTGGATGGAGCAAATACTTTATCCTTTTGTGTAAATGAACGTAGGGATTACTTTGAGGAAAAATGAATGAATAAACATTAAGAAAGACAAAGAGGAATTTATTACTTGGAACGTGGAATATATAAAAAAGAAACTCAGGCTCACCTTGATTTTGTTTGGTACAAGATGGAGGAGAGAAAAACTCAAATACTCTTTCAAGATGCTGAAAGTAGGCCCTTCGGTGATAAGGTAGTATTCCTGGAATCCTTATGGTGTCTTTTCCTTAATCTGGCTTATCTCCAAGGACTGATATTCTGTTGACATGAACTTCAAGAAAGTACTGTAATAATAAAGTTGTCCTTTTTTTTCAACTGCCAGGAAATTATTGCTGTACTGCTGAGCTGCTTTTCCCTCCACTGTTACATCTCTTTTATATCAAGTTTGTTTCCAAAAATATCCCAGAGCCATGTAGCTTATAAAGATTATCTCAGGACTGTATATTAAATAAGACAAAAATCAAGTTTGATGACAGTCAAAAGAGCATCTGACTTGCTCAAAGTCATTAAATGTAACCTTTAAACTTTTAAAAATTAAAATTGAAAGTAAGTATTTCATAAAGAATTTATTATTTTTAAATCTCAAAAAGCTTTAGCTTATCAATCAGGATAGTATGAGTATATTAGATGAAGTCTGTTAGCTACAACAGAGGTCAAAAGCAACATTACACTGGATCCTAGTCATAAAATAAAATGACACAAGAATAAACCTTGTTACTGAAAGACATATTTTCCTTCCATACCCACACATTAATTTCCAACTTAATCCATTTCCTAAGCAGATAAAAGAAATCCATTTTTTTAAAAAAGTAGTAATGCAATGTCTTATATTACAGGATAGATGGGGAAGGTCAATAAAAGGCTTATTTGAACAAAGTCAAAATTAGACTGCAAAGAAGCAATGTGTGTTGCAAAGATAAGCTTGCTTATGTAGGCATGTAGAAGGGTAAATATGCTCAGAGTTTCCGAATAAAAAAATTATAGAAAGTCTTATATGAAACCCAATAAATAGATAAAATAGGGTACATAATTAATAGAAAACTTTTGTACTGATAAGTTATTTACAAAAAGCCATCGGTATGACATTTACATGTTACATTTGAAAAGAAAAGCCAAGATGCCCTTGTTAATTATTTTGCATGTTGAACAATGCAGAAATGTAGAGTATGTATAGAATGCACCTTTGACATATAAACTTTGTTTCTTTAAATAATGGAATTTCTGCAATATGCCAGTTAGAAATGGATGAGAGTTTAGATATATAAAAATAGGCCAACTTTTTTATGATTGATGTAATTAAACTATTATGGTTTGTTGCACTGTCAGCCAGGTGTCTAGACTTTATTTAGTATTTTTATCCTATTGTATTCTTCCCAAGGACTAAGCATAGGAAAATATTTGATGGTGTTATAGATATTGTAGCAGAATGAAAGCTGTTCCAAGTAAAACTGCTTTTTAGCATTGACTGATGGTAATTTTGTCAATGCCAATGGTATTTGAATGGTACATTATTATGGTTTGTTGCACAGTTAGCCAGATGTCTAGACTGGCATTTTTATCCATCTATTGAGTCTTTCCCAAGGACCTGGGGTAGGCAAATGTGGATGTTTGATAGTCTTACAGATATCATAGCAGGATGTTCCAAGTAAAACTGCCTTGATCGTGAATTTATCAATGCCAATGGTGTTCAAATGGTGCTCCACAAAGTGCCTATACAATAGATACTATCTTTGCTTTCTTTTGCCACATTCTATTTCTATTTGCAGGTCTTTATATGTTGTTATCTTCTCCAGTTCTTTCTCTTGTGTTCTGCTGTCTCCAGGTACTGCCATGTCCACTCTCAGAAGTTTTTGTCTTTCTTATCAACAAATATTAAGCCTGGAGTGATATGTGGCAGATGTCTATCTTTGAATTCTAAAGTTCCAGAGCAATTTAGTTCTTCATTTTCTATGACTTTCTCTATTGTGTGGTCAGGCAAATTATTTTTTTTTGCAGACCTTGCAATGCATCATTTTTGCTGTTTTGTCATGCTGTTGCTTGTAGTCAGTCTGTGCAAAGTATTTGTAGTGATCATCTTTACTCAGACTCTTGATGTTATTTCCATACGGTATATTGATTTCTTCAAAATCCCCTGTTTTTCCCTGTTTGATGATTAACGTGGTGCATCTTGGATGTATATGCAGACATCACTGAGCAGCAATTCTATTTCAGATGGTGTTTTTCCATACAGTTTCAAATCATCCATATAAAAGAGGATGGTGTTTGAGTGGTGTAGTATCATGGTTCATTGCACAGTCAGCCAGATGTTTAGATTAGATTTGGCATTGTTATCCAGCTATCAAGTCTTTCCCAAGGACATGGGATAGACGGATACTGTTGTTTGACAATGTTAAAAGTAGTAAGTACTTTATTTTGGTCATTGAGAAGACCAGCAAAATAAGATTATTAAAGATTAAAAGACTAAATAGAGTTAAACATATAATAAAACAAATAAAACTAAATAAAAAAAAACCTTATAAACTGTTCCTGGCAAGGATTAGGTTTTGTCAGCTATTAAACAGAATTTTGTGACATTATAAGAGAGTGCATCATTGTCACCAGCCAGGAAGTAACTAAGATAAAAAAAAGTTAGTAAAACCTGAATCTTAGGATCATTATTGTTTAGAAGACATGGGGAAATAGAAATCTATTTTTCATATTCATTGAATATATGGCCTTAACATTTTTAATTATGTGCTCTTGCCCTGATATAAAGTCTTCTTGATGTTAATGAACTGCAACGCTCAATAAGCCAATAATAAGCAATGCATGCAGATGTGATTCACCAAAAATTAGAGGACCATCATTCTGCATTAGTGTCTTTAACAGGTACAGTACTAAGAATATGCTTATATTACGAGTAGCTACAGATTTTCATGGAGAATGTAGAGAGAAATGATGAAATGTGTATCCCAATGCAAACACATATTATAGAATGTAATCAAGATTACCTTGACATAGATAAACCAAATCCTTGGTGCTCTATGACAAGCTGTCCAACTTGTGGCCCATGGGCCAAATGTGTCACGCGCTGGCCACACCCCCACGCAGTTTAATTCAGGGGGAAAAAGTCTCGATACATCACGTGATGCCACTGTGACAACACAGATTTAACACCTCTGCTCTATGAGCTTTCATTACCCTAACTAGGTAACATCATGATCCTAGGTAACATCATCATCCCAGTTAACATCAACATCAAATCCATTATGAAAGCATAATGAAGAAAAATATGCTTAAATCCAAAACCAGTAGAAGGCATGCACAATATACTAAAGTGGATACCTCCATAATTCACATGAGTATAAAAGGGAAGAAAATAAAGCACAGTCAGAGTTATAAGATTCTGTTAGTATAGCCAATATTAATAAACATACTATTTTATCCTTCTTGTGGAATTTATTTCTTTATTTGGACTTAATAATAAGGCTGACAAATGAAAATTTGTAAAGTTGTAATTTGTAAACAAATGTAAAAATGGTAGCCATTGTGATCTGACACCATTTTTTATCTGTCTGTCCCTCAGTCTGTACTTCTCTTAATCATTTCAATTTATACCAGACATATATGAATGCTTATGCTTATTGAATCCTTCAGTACAGATGGATACTATCTCATTTTGTCACTTTTTTTGATAAGACCTTTAAATGGATAGAAAGAATTTAAGAATTTTGGGAGGAAAAAAAATTATTTGGCCATGTCGTGCTGAAACATGTTCAGTTAAGAAAGCTTAGAAACTACAGCGCCTAATTCCCAGGTCTTGGCAAACTTCTTAGATGTCTGATGCCATTGTGTAACTTCAGCTGATAGCTTAGGTGTGTACTTTCTGCCAAATGTTTAAAATGTCAAAGATTTCTAAGTGTAAATTCATATCAAATCTCTTACAAGAATATCAGATTTTTTCAGCTTTGATTATTTTACAAGATTTTAACTTTTTTTAAAAAAATATTTGACTTGATCAGTGGTGGGATTCAATTGGTTCACACCCCTTTTGCCGAACCAGTTATTAAATTGCTGGCTGGCCCTGCCCCTGCCTCTCCCCACCCCTTCCAGGAGTCCCCACGTGCCCCATTTTGGCTCCCAGGTAAGTGCAGGGAGGCCTACAAAATGGGACACAGGTTGTGCTGTATACACGCCATGGTCCTTTTTTGCTCCCAGGGGCTGCAGGCAAGCCTACTAGGCCCAAAACAGGTTGTGGGGAAGTGCGGCGTGCCCTCCCCCACAGTCCATTTTTTTCTCCCAGGGGTTGCAGGGAAATCCACTAGGCCCAAAACAGGGCACAGGGAGGCATGGTTTTTGCTCCCAGGAGACAGCAGGGAGGCCTACTAGGCCCAAAACGGGGTGCAAGGGGATCAGCATGCCCTCCTGAGGCCTGTTTTTGCTCCCAAGAGGGTGCAGGACGCCGAATGCTGCATGTTACACCCCCTGGCCACACCCACCATGGCCATGCCCATCCAGACGGTCATTAGGACAGAGAACTGGTTGTTAAATTATTTGAATCCCATCACTGGACTGGATGCTTTCTAAGAATATTGAAGACATTGTGCCAGGCTTGGAAGTCCATTTTTTAATTAATTTCATATTTGTCAGTATAATTTGTAGTTTTTTTTGTTGAATTTTGAATCAAACTTGAATCTGGTGTCAGTATTAAAGATGTCTCCTGAAATGCCAAGTTGCTTCTACAGGAAACCTAAGATAAAAGGTGATGAATGAATAATTGATGAGATGAATATATACAACTAAAAAAAAAAAAAGATCTTTCTTCCATGCCAAAACTGAAAATAACAAGTCTCTTAGGACGGAAGAAAAAAAATGGCAGAAAGAATATAGAAAAAAAATTTTTTCCCCAACTTTCCTTTTAAATCTATAACTCCACATTTTCCTTTTTAAATCAATGTTCTCATCTATTGCAATATATAAAAATCTTGGTGACAAGATTGTCCCTCCTCAATCTGTTTCACTGTTCAGTTGGTTAGAGTAATAAACCTGCCAGTAGAAGGATTTGTCAGCCAACAATACATACAACAGCAGAAGTGTCTTAAAGTAAATGATTTCAAATGCATCAAAAGGACATGATCAACAGTGTAAAAAGTTAATGTTTATTTATTTATTTTCTATAAAGTTTTACAACAATAAGAAGGGTATTAGAAACGGTATGGCCAAAGAAGCAAAATAAAAAAAAAAGAAAAAACTCAATTATAATTCCCAAATTGACATGGCAAAAAATCAGCCTCCCCACATATTTTGGCCTATCTCTAGTAGCTACATTTGTATCCAAATTAACTGCAGTTTGAGATGTGCTGGCAGCAGAACACCTGCTCCCTCTTTCTATCCTTGGGTGACTACAATAATTACCTGCTTTTACCTACCCAGGTTCAAAAGCTGTGAAATATTGCTAACGTCAAGTTAATCATTCTTCCACTCGCTCCTGCCAGATGATTGGCTTGGTAGTTTGAATTGCAGGTTCCTTGTCTGACAAACCTATTAATAGCCTTGTTTCATTTCAAGTTCACATCACTCTTAACTTGCCCTCCAGATGCCGATTTGACATACTTACAAGGTAAGACAGTATGATATCATGTATTCCCTCTGTATGCTGCTTGTATTGTTGCTTTACTTTTTTAAAAAAAACCCATAGGCATCTTTTTTCATATCACTTTGTCACTTGGGCCCACTTCTCATAGCTTATGTGGGAAATGGTATGCTAGTATCTTGCCTGTCTGACTTTATGCCACAATTGAAAACTCATATGATGAATCACTCTCTGAACAAGAGGAAAATTCTTTAATCTCTAAGTTTTTATATTAGTGAAAAAGATAAGTTACCCATTTTCTTTGGACAGAAACTTCTTTTTCTAAAAAGAAAATTTCACAAAGTAAGCCCTGATCCTTAAAGTTCATTTCAATTAATTAGACTTTTGGATGTGATCAATTTCAATTATAAATTAGTCTTTCAAATGTCTGTGATTTACAACAAAAAGCAACGGGACTATCCAACTGTGTGCGTGTTTGTGTGTGTGTTTGTGTGTGTTTCAAGTAGCTTTCTCTAATTTTTGTATACAAACTTTGAGTTGAAAAACCCATTGATAGGAAACAGCTGCAAATTCTGACTTATAACCATGTTTTGATCCTTATATTTAATAGAAAAGTTGCAACATTATTATGGAAGAATCACAGTGGTGTGATCTACTTTTTTTTTTTGCACATGTAACTTTTTACAGATTTCTTATATCAATATACATATTACACTTAATATTCCTAAAATCCACATACTAAATGATCCACTTCTTTGCCACACTTTTATTCCTAACTTTGTATCTGTATAAAATTTGACAGAATATTTATCTTCTGATCCAAGATTTGGACAAGTAGAAGAAAAGGTGCCCACTGGTATTGATATCTTAATTATAATGTCTGCAGTCCAAGCTGATAAAGTATACCATTAAACCAAACCTAGTTACTTTGTTATTTGCACATCATTTATTCTTTACATTTATAAATGATGACATACTTTGCAACTATTTTGACCCTTGGCATAGACCTGTCTACAATCTATCATACCTGGAATTCCAAACAAGTAGGGTATATTTCTTATGTAACTTTCTTAAACTATATTTAGCAAAATCCCTCTGGTCTTTTCCTTGACATGAGTCTCAGTGGCCATCATTTCCTCAACCATGTTTGATCTGGTAACTTAAAAATGTATACCAAATAAAATTCTTCAATATCCACATCAACATTTTAGTACTGCTAGTTTCATCTCCTTCCCTTCTTTTCTCAAACTATATATAGTTTAATGCAACTCTGTGAATATACTGAGATCCAACAGAGCTTATTCTTGGATTCTTGAATTATATTACTTTCCTCAGTGTCATTGCTATTTTGAGAATTAAGCCTCTTGATGTCTAATTTATAAAGCACTTCTACATAATTTATTATCAGAGCAGCATAAATAAAATTCTCCATAAAGGTATACATTTTGTATTATAGTAATGATGAAGCCATATTCTGTTGTCATTCACAGTCAAGTTCTACCCAAATTATTTATTTCTAATATTTATAATAGTCGAATACTACTAAATACAATGCTATCTGCTATCTTATGCATATATTAATAAGTTTCCCAAGTGACCTTTTCAAATTGAAAATAAATGTAATTCTGGAGCCCCTTCTTGTTCATGGAAAGCATATTACTCCAAAATGTTCTCAGATATAACAATGTATTGTGTCAGAAGCAATATATGTAACATATTTCTATAAAGCACAATATCTATTTGTTCTCCTAAATGGCAAATGTGTAAATTTAAAAATCTCTCTCTCTCTCTCTCTCTCTCTCTCTCTCTCTCTCTCTCTCTCTCTCTCTCTCTCTCTCTCTTTCTCTCTCTCTGTGTTTGTTTGTTTGTTTATGTAATATATGCAAAACAATGTTGTTGACTGGCTTACACTCATGCAACATATTCGCCATAAACACAAATTGAGGAAACAAGTCAGTGGAATGAAAATCTGTAAAAAAAAAAAGTAATAAAAAGTATGTACATCTGGCCTTCTCTTGACCAATTGCCCTTCCTTTCATAGTTTCACTGAAGAAAAGAAATATATGAACACACCAAGTTCTGTTCCACTGAAGAGACAGTGATAGTGAAGCATTACTTCTTTGAAGAGAACTGGAAGAACCCAGATTTGGAAAGCGTGACCCGAGACAGTGAACAAAACATGTACAGCAACAAGGGTGTTGATGATCTTTATGGAAGCTGAAATAAAGAATTATTTCAGAATTTTTCACTTTGCTTTTTTCAACAAAGTGATTGGCTGTATAAGATACCCATATGGGTGTATGTGTTCTTTCACTTGTTCCTTTCTTTCTTTATTCCCAAAATTGTAGGTCTGTCTAAGATCTACTTTAACTAGGTAGATTAATTGAAATGTCTTTGAATATTATTATTTCAGGTTGGTAGTTATGTTCTTGGTTTGAGCTCCGAGCTTGGGGATTTGGTTGCAAACATTTGGCCCCATTCAAATGGGGACGAAACATTTGCAACCAAATCGTCAAGCTCGGAGCTCAAACCAACAACATAGGTAGATTAAATTAGGGACTGGATGGGGGAAGGCTGTTAAGGGTTTTAGATTGTGGATTTTTATTATAAACCAAGCCTAGTCACCATGTGTGATTTGGAAATCATATAATTTTTTAAATAAAATTTATAAATAAATTATTTTGCTTTGAAACAGAATCTTTTATACTGATCCTCAGTACATTAATTTAGAATTTAATCATGTACAAGTATAATGAAAAACTAATTTATAAGGTTCCCCTCCAAAAGTGTTTAGTTTAGCAGCATACTCAACAATGTCTTGGCAGTCAAGCCAGTACAAATCATATATAAATCTGCAACAGAAACACATTTCTGTTTTCATTAATAAGCATTAATTAAGCATTTGATCAAGTATTTCAGGAGAACTTATAGTACGTCCATCATTTACCAGTTGTATAGCAGCAGACAGCTAACAATAAATGAACATATGTATAGTATTTCAAATTATAACTGGATTATACAATAAACCAATTTATATTTTCTAGAGAATTCTATTCACTACCTCTATAGCATATTTCATTCTATAAAAGTATTTTTGGTTGGATACATAGATATTTATTGCTGAAATAACTTAGCTGAAAGTACTTGTAATTATTTATTTGCTAGGCAAACCACTTCTCTTACAGTGTGTAATATCTGGTTTAGTACTTCATGTAAAGATAGTCCTTGACTTACAATCATTCATTCAGTGACCATTCAAAGTTACAATAGCACTGAAAAAAGTGACTTATGACTGGTTTCCACACTTACTATTGCAGCATCCCCCTGATTGTGGGATCAAAATTTAGGTGCTTGGCAACTGGCATGTATTTATGACAATTGCTCTGTCCCAGGGTCATGTGATCACCATTTCTAATGTTCCTAGCCAGCTTCTGACAACCAAAGTCAGTGGGAGAATCCAGATTCTCTTAACCACTACATAATTCACTTATAAACTGCAGCAATTTGCTTAACAGCTGTGACAAAAAGGACATAAAATAGGGCACAGCTCACTTAGCAACTGCCTTGCTTACAAGAGAAAATTTGGTCGTAAGTCAAGGACTACCTGTATTCACAAATATACAATGAGGGAGAGATGTGAGGGGAAGTGGAGAGAGACCGACTGTTGAAAATAGGAAGGATTTAAAATTTCATTCACCAGACATGTACCTTTAAGTACTGAATGTAAATTTATATCAAAAGTAAGAAACACTACCTAACCATTTTATGACAAATCAGCTAATATTTTTGTCCTATATTGTACAATATATGAGGAGCAGGATTCTGCAATTCAAAAAAAATGCAGTAGAATTCAGCAGCTATAGAAACTAAGAAAAAGAACTTTAATGATACCAACTTTTGTTGATAAAGCAATTACATGCTCTAGCAAAGTAGTTCTGTATAATACATATAACTCAGGCATGAAACATGTCTGATCTATAGTTCAAAAATTGTGAATATATGTTCTCCAGACATTGGCATTAGTCAATGATTTCATTAAATATTCTTTCAAGCTTGCAGTATCTTCAGTAAATTACCAAAGGAACATCTCAAATCCTGCATTTTCTTCTTTTAATAATTATACTTAGATGACATGTACAAATTATTGGTTCCACCATCTGCAAAGTGAAAACATTGCTTTTAGTTTGTGGATTTATTTAAAGTAAACACAATTTTTATTCTATCAACATTAAACATTTGGATTCATGGATAAACTCAGCTTTAAAACAATTTGCATCTACATAGGAAAGATGAAATGCGTATCTGTGCAACAAATATAGGAATAGGATTGGCAGTAACCAAATAGTGTATAAAAGGAAGCATAATTGTTGGTTCCTTTCTGTAATAAGTATAAACTGAGATAACAGCTTTCTAAGATTATCCAACCTCTCAGATCAAGTACTACATTTTAATAGTATCACTGGAAGAAAAATCACCAGGAGACACAGTAAGTTACTATATAAACAAAACAGTGCAGCAATTATCTATGCTGGTTCCTATTAATAACTCGAGTATTAAAAAAGCTAAATCATATTCAAGACTGACACTACGTAATAAAAACTAAAAACAGTAGCAACTGTGTTGTTTAGGATTATGGTGAAAAACAAAAAAACAATCCTGATTTTTGATGAAAAAATCCTATTAATTAAAAGAAGCAGATTATTTATTTCAAATAAGACTTCACAAGTGAAATGCATGTGTTTATGGTTTTTTTCTGTATTTCTGCATCTGTATTTCCTGCGCCGGATGAGGAGAACACATCTTTCTCCTTCTATCCTGGCCACTTATTACAGAGACATAATTGAGAGCATTTTAACAAACTGCATCGTTTGGTTTGGTGGAAGCAGCGCCTCAGATAGAAAGTCCATACAGAGACTAGACAGCCAAGAAGATTATAGGAAGCTCGCTTCCAGTCATTCATGATACTGCTTATAAGTGCTATGTGTTTAGACCTCAAAGCATTGTTAGAGACCTCAAACACCCACTTCATGGTCTGTTTTTGTTGCTCTCCTCTGAGAGGAGGCTTCAAAGTATTTCTAGCAGGACTACCAGATTCTGTAACAGCTTTGTTCCTTATGCTATCCGTCTGGTAAAGTTGCAAGATTTGTTTCTCTCTTCATGTACATGTATACATATGAACTAGAATGTGTCATATAATATATGTGGGTATATGCATAATTTTCTATTTATTTATTTATTTAGTCATATTTATGTAGTATATATTAGACGTGGAGACCCTTTGAGAGCTTTATGAAACAAAATTACATTTTAATGTATGCCGATTAGTGTACATTCCAAATGACAATAAAGTTATTCTATGTCTAAGTCTTCTTCTAAATGAATGAGAAATGCTGTTTCCTCTGATGAACCTAAAATCTGAAGACAATGTACTTATAGTATACTGCATACATACATATACACACAAACACACTTATAAAACACAACTTTTTTAAAAAATAGGATCCCCTACAGCTTTTCATCAGAGAAGATAATGTGAAGTTGAAATGTATAGATAAGTAGATACAGAGATTAAAAAAGCCATAGATTTTCTTAACTTCTTAACTTGAAAACTAAGGATCAAGTATAGATTTTGAATAAACTGAATGAGATAAATTTAAGATCCCCATAGACTATAAATATTTATATCTATTGAGCAAGACAACTAATAGAAGCTGAAGAATCTAGCTGTTTGAGATATAGTTAATTCTATTGCTTAGCTTGCTTGTACTTTAATAGCCATCCCTAGATACTGAATAGTAGTATGGGAACAGATCTAATAAAAACTTCATTTCTCTATTCTAATACTAGATCTGAAATGAGCATTCTCCATGAGAAACAAAGAGTGCCTATTCTCCTGAAGTTTCAGAAGCCATCAAAGATCTGCCTTTGTTTCCCAAGACCTGTCTGGAGTTAGGGTATTTATATAGGTCCTGTCATATTTATTTTTATATACAGTACATGGCTGTTTCCTTATCCTTTTTATTGTGTAGTGTTGCATTGGTTTTTATTTCTTTTAATCACATATTTGATCTTTTGATGAAAGCCACCCAGAGTCTTTTGAAGTGAACAGGTATAAATTATCATCATCATTATCCTTATACATGATCCTTGCCTTCAGCTGCTCATGCTTCGTTATGGAAAAAAGCAAAATTTTACTTGCATTATTGCTTATTTCAACAATTTTTGAGTTTTCCTTTCCTTGCAGCAGTATGTGGAGTTTATAATTAATTAATTTATGTTTCTTCATTTGAGAATCCTGCAATCAACAATTACATAGTATTCAACTATAATTTCAGCAATGGACTTGAAGAATTTTGAGAGCTGAATACCACAGACCTGGAAGGTGTTCAAAATGGAACCTACTGTTTTATAATTATGTCATTGTACCTCAAAGAAACTTCATTGGAGATTTAAGCAAGGTATTCCCTGAAAGAAAAACTGAAAAGCAAAGTTTCCATGATGGTTTGTCATAGTCCAGGGGTGTCAAACTCAAGGCTCGCAGGGTGCTTAAATCTGGCCAGTGGGGTTGGCCTGGAAATATCAAAGGACCGGCCCATGGTGCCTCTGCCAGCCAAAACTCTGCCAGCCAAAAATATATTAAATATATAAATATATAAAAATTAGCTGCTTCAGAAAATTGTAACCTTTACTTTAAAAAATCAGTGGGATTTATTCAATTATATACAGTATTGCTGCCAAGTTTATTTAATGAAAAGAACTTAAAATATTCTTGTTTTTTCATGCTCCAGCAATATTGTCTTAATTAACTATAATACATATAAAGTGTGTTTTTTAGCCGTAAGTAATACAATTAAACCCAATTTCAATTATTCAAAATTTGAAGTTTTTATTCTTAGGTTATGTATTCTTACTTCATGACAATTTATTAATACAGACAGTTTGTGATTTTTCATGTAATAACATATTTGTCTTTGTTCAAAATCAGTATAGAAAGGAGATGTAATAGTAATTTATCTGAGCTATTGGACTGAGATTGTGGTTTGACTGTAGTGATTACAGGAATTGCTGCACCTCTTCCATAATATAAAAAAATTCAGCTAGGAGAAACATTCCAGTAGCCTAAATTCAGTTTAAAGCTACTATAAAAAGAGGTCAGAATCAATCCATATGAAACAGTGAGAATATTCCACCTTCACAATTACCAGTATTTAATTATAAAGGTAGTTTTATAAGATAGAAAGATACATATAAATGTTAAAATATTGATAGAAAGGAACACTTGGTAAAATATATATTAATGAAGACTACAGAGATTCACAGGAAACAAAATAATAATAGAAAACTTAATGAACAGCAAGAATTTACCATCTGTCTAATCTGCAATTGGACCAATTATCCATCCCAGTATAGATAATTAATCTCCAGCGTATTATTTTCCTAAATCTAGCATAATATTGCTAAATCTTGTATAATGTTCTGCCAGATTGCTGTTACCAATGTTTCTAGGCTAGCCAGACTTAGATTAAAACTTTCTAGTGAACAATGTGATTATATATGTTTGAAACCAACTGTTTTATAGCTTATTCCAACACTGTACTATTAATTGAGAGGATATACAAACTATCAGGGTCAAACTTTTTTCATTCAAGCTACAGGAGTGAAAACAGATGTAGTATGACATAATGATGTCTCCAGAAGCAGCAGACATAACATTTTAGTTTTGGGGAAATGAATAGGGGGAAACTTGGAACTTTTTAAAAATAGTTGTATTAAGCCTAAAGGAAATTCAGAGTTGGTTGTTATTCTTACTATTTTCCCAGTCATTTATTTTCTGACTTTTAATGGTATGGTTTGCTCAGGATCAAGAAAAGCATATAAATTATTTAGTATCTTGCAAGATTCCTTTCACTTGTCCCAGGCTACATGAAAGAATTCTAACCATGGGCATCTAATTGCAACTAGAAAGTGGGATTAATTATTTTTATTTTTTTTTTAAAAAGTATAGTAACAATTTCTTATGTGACTATTACTGGTCACTATATGAAATATAAAATTAGCTATAATATAAACATTTGATAAATAAATAAAATAAATATTTTAACAAAGAAATAATAAACATATTTAATGAAAGTTGTCAGTTAATTAATCTGAAATAATCTCTCTGCTTTATAAACTTCTTATTCCATTCCCATCCCTACCCCAATTTAAATTTACTGGAATTGCAAAACAAGGATTATTGTTGACCCAGTTTGGCAATGGCCATATAGCTATTTTTGTTACCTGATTAGACTTGCAATTGGGTTTTTTGTTGGCAAGACTGACAAAATTAAATGCTAAATGCTGATAGCCTAACCCAGAATACTTTGAAAGCAAGCCAAGACATATTTTCATGGAAATATTGAAGAATGATACACTAATCTCACCTGGTTAAATTATTATACACTGAATAAAATCACTGTTAACATAATTGACAAATTATAAGGGCATGTTTTATACTGAAATTCTGCACAAAACAATGCAAATGCTTTTGTTCTTCCTTATAGACTAAGTCTATTTCCCCTGATGGTATTCAGAGAACTACTATGCAAATCAGATCAAATGATTTCGTTTTTGATGTGCATATAAATTTGGATTTTTTTTTCCCGTATAGGCAAGTTTTAAACCAGAAAAATAAATAAATACCAAGCATTTTAAAAAAAATTCTTGCCAATAAAGGCCTCAATAATGCAAACATTCTCAATATTTTCTAAAATATTGTGACAAATAAGCCAATAGTTTTTATACAGCTATTATAATTTGCAACAACTTGGTGGGATGATTTACTTGAATCAGGCTAACAGCGTTTCCCCATAATTTCATGCTTATTTCAGCTGAGGCTACTGGATTTTTCAAATAGAAAGTTCATTCAAATCCTTCCTGATTTGTTTTGAAATCTCTGTAAAGATTTATATCTACTTTTACTCTATATACCATGTCTGCATATTGCCTAATATATTTGCATGCTTGGTTTTCCTTAATATAAGTTTTTTTCTCCTCTCATTTGCATACATAACATCACTATTGTATTATTTTTGAATTAAAACCTACACTGGTAAATTCAGAAAAAGTACGGGAAAGCCTAGGTGGCGCAGTGGTTAGAGTGTTGAACTGCAGGCCACTTCTGCTGATTCAATCTAGCGGTTCAAAT
>JANHFL010009241.1:299737-323596 GCA_032468155.1 Oxyrhabdium leporinum | reverse complement strand
AAGGCAAGGATGTCCCTTATCACCATTATTATTTGTTTTGACATTAGAGGTCTTAAATAGAAATGTTAGAAAAGATATAGAAATAAAGGGTCTGAGAATAAAAACAAGAAGAGTGTAAATTACAGGCATTTGCAGATGACTTAGTCTTTATATTAGAGGACCCACAAGAAACAGGGTGCCCCTCCTTTGTATGTCACTCCTATAGGATGACTTTAGCCCCTTGAGTGGGCCTCCAACGATGAGAATTTGGTGTGGGGCTGTGGAGTTCCGCTCCCCTGCTTTGATCCCACCACGACGCCAAAACTGGAAGTCCCATTTAGTCATTCATTCATTTGATTAGTTCACAGCCCATCTTGATTCATGGTGACACTGTTAAATGATACTGTTTTGTAGAGAAAATGTTTCATGCTACTTTGTGCACCTTTGCTGAACAATGAATAAATGACATTAAATGTTCAGGTTACAAATATGAGAAATTGGTGAATCAAATCTTGTATCAGCTTATGAGCTTGTGAGATTTCTGAAAAGCATAACATAAAGGTTTCTGCAAAAAGCTTGCACTTCTCCTAGGAGCACTGAAAGCTTCCTAGCAAGATTTGTCTCGCATTTGGCAATCTTGGCGTATAAAAAGGATTAGGTACTTTTATTGTAGCATAGTAATCAAAAGAGCCATTAAAATTTAAAGGCCTTTACATAATAAATTAGTCCCATGTCCTTTCATTCAGATTAATTTTTCAACTGAGTGAAGACACTTTGGAGACTAATATGGTACCTATGTTATTAGTGTGATCTCTGTGCAGTGCATAGCCCTAAAATTTAAATGTCAAAAGGCGATCAGTCTGTACAGAACTATTTGTATGCTTCATCTCTAAAGTGGAATTACAACTATTATGGAAAGGAACACATAACCAGAATTCAAATCTGTAAATGCAGAGTCATTTTTAGAAAACCATTTTTTATAACCTGCAGCAACTATTCTTTCTAATATAATCTATTTTTTTACACAATATAAAAAGAAGGCCATTGAACCTGACTGTCATTGTCTTCATTTCAACAAGATGCATTAACAGAGCTGAACATGTATTATCACCTGAGTTTTAACTTCTAAGTAGTATGTTTGCTGTAATTTGTACTTTAGCTGAGTTATTCTGAAGAGCCCAATTAAAATAAATGGCCTACTTTAGTACAGATGGTTTCAGAATGCACTTCCATTATTTTCTTTATTTAGAGCTTTCTCTTTATATTCATCTAGCCATTTTGAAAATTATGGATGGTATTCCTTATAGCAAGTAAAGGAAGATACAGTATACTTTGAAGAGGTGGTTCTCAAATAATTATTTCCCGGGCAACATTGATTTTCCTGAAATAAGGAACAGCAGTATTAGTTGCTAAAATAGGGCACATTTAATTTTAATATACAATTGAACTGAAATTAGATATGTTGAAATATCTGAAATTTAAAATATCTAAATTTGTCTGAATTACCCAAAGCCTGAGTTCACAAACATTCAGCTCTGAAAGGTTTTCAAAGAGCTCAAAACATCTGGTAACAGAGATGCTGTGAACCAATAACTTTGCTTGCCCTAAGAACATCAACTCTGATTTTCTAATTCAGATAAAAACTATATACTGTTATTGGAGTAGCTCTCAGTGGCTCCTAAAATTTTTACAAATAAGGCAAGTAGACAAAGTTTACTTATGCCAATACTCTTTAGCATATGCTTTTGGGGTGTATTTTCTATATATATGGAGTAATTTCAGAATTGTTGAAAAAATTAATTATTTGTTATTGTATGAGATCCTATAAGAAATAGAGAAATGGCTTGATCTCCCCCTGGATTCTTCTAATTAGAAAGAACCATAAAGAGAGTGTTGATAATTCTGGGCTCAGCTCCAATAGTTCTTCTTAATTAAATCTTTCTTTCTTCACCTTACTTGCCTAACTATTGGGTAGGTGGGGAGCAAAGGAAGACCATGGGTGGGACTAAATAGGGAAAATCCACAGTTTATAGTTAGCCAATGTATAACTGAGGCACGTACAACTCTCTCTAATAGTTTTTCCTAGATTCCAGGGTTGGGAATTCAGATCTCCAAGCATCATTGAAATTTATTTCAAGATTCAGTATAATACAATTCCTTTATTCAAAATCAGTTTCTGAAATCCAATATTTGATGTAGATAATTTCTAAAGGAACTCATTTTTTAAACATTTTTAAAGGTTTTATTTATTGTATTATTTGGTATTACCTGTGTCACCAGACCTCATATTGTAGCTATACTTCACAAACAATAAAAAAACATCAAATCTTGTCCATGTCACCATCCTCATAAAACCAAAATCAGAATTTTAAAGACTTTGTAAACTAAGCTCAGAATACCATTGGGGAAAAAAATCTACTTTTTAAAATGTTCTTTTTGTACATATGCTGAATATATGGAGGGATGACAGGGAGGGAATACTTTCACAAAACATCTGCCATAGTGAGTACAGAAATCACAAAACACTCATATGTCAGAAAGCCAATTAGTAAACTTGTTTATTTTTAACTCAGCTTTCTGTTGTCATGAGTAAGTAAGTGTTGGGATACATTTCTCAACAGAGCTCTGTGTTGCAGCTTGCCATCCTTATTCGTAGGAATGCCTATGGGGTTTTATGTAGGCTCTGTGCCATTCTTATAAACAATGTTAGTTCAAGAGACTGGCATTTTGCCAACCATTTTATTTTTTAAATTGAAATTGTTGTAAAAAGCAGGGAGGATTCCAGGTGCTTTCTGTGACTACCAGATTGCCTACTCCGGCTTTATAGTATGCTGTTTCTTACACTGCTACACAGCTTTAAAGGCAAACAAGGATTATAAGTATCTAGATCAGGAGCGTCAAACTCATGGCATCAAGGAGTCATCACGTGACATATCGGGACTTTTCCTCCCTTCACTAACCAGGCGTGGGCGTGGCCAGTGTGTGACACATCTGGCCCATGGGTTGGGAGTTTGACAACCCTGGTCTAGATCAATCTCAACCTTTTCTCAACCTTGGCAACTTTCAAGACATTGAAGAAGCTCAG
This sequence comes from Oxyrhabdium leporinum, assembly GCA_032468155.1. Classification (NCBI taxonomy): domain Eukaryota; kingdom Metazoa; phylum Chordata; class Lepidosauria; order Squamata; family Cyclocoridae; genus Oxyrhabdium; species Oxyrhabdium leporinum. Next base: position 320,532 of record JANHFL010009241.1, on the reverse strand, counting down.
CAGCTGGCTGGAAAATTCTGGGAATTGAAGTTCACACAACTTAAATTTGCCTGAAAAACATGGTCTAGATCAGGGGCGTCAAACTTGTGGCCCATGGGCTGGATGTGTCATGTGCCGGCCACGCCCACTCCCAGTTTAGTCAAGTTGTGATTCGTCACGTGATGACAACGTGATGCTGCAAGCTTGGCATCCCTGGTCTAGATTGCGTCTATAAGGATAATTCAGTAATTTACTTACATTATTGTGTAACAAATTACTTCTTTTTTATAACAATAGTTTTATAATAATCCTCATTTAGAATTAATCCAAGCTTTGAGAAGACTGAAAAATTCTCTGTGAGAGTTCAGATGAAGTACTTGAAGATGCTGGGATTTGAACCTCAGAAATTTTCATGTGAGAGGCGTATCTGACACTCAGTAGTACGTTCTTATTCGGTAACCTTGATGTCAAATCTCTATAGGTAGTGATTACAGCTTTCTAATTCCCATACATTGAAATGCTGTTAAGATAAAAATTAGTAGCAAGAAGTATCCCTTTACTTTGAAAAATCATACTAAACAATACAAAATGGGTATCCTATCTTAGGTGATAGTAGGGGGCAATTAAAATGTAAATAGACCGGATGTTCTTCGCTAACTATTATGTATTTAGTTATGATCAGTAATAGCTTGACTATATAGCTGAACATATTTAATTGACTAGTTAATGAGTATCATAAACCTTGCTTATTATTCAACATTTAAATAACTCATAGGACTGCATATATAAACATACTTCTTTGCATTCAAAATCTGGGAGAAAGTTTCTAAAGGAAATAACCAGGAAGCAGGCGAAGTGAGGAATTTCCACAAAGGCATTACTATGTACTCTAAATAGTAACTGTCGATAGTATTTTATAGATTCATTGTATGCTTGAAGCTTGTGTTAAACTAAATTTATTTGAGGGCTTTCTTATTACAACCTATAGACTAATGGTTTCTCAATCATTAGGTTAGTGAATTCTGGCAACTTTGTTTTTAATTCACTTTCGCAGTATGTAGATATGCACATATTAATTTATCTGTAATTATCTCTTCATCTTTTAGCTTAAATAAATTCTGTTTATTATGTACTCAGAAATTCTGAACAAATCTTATATTGCACTAACCCTTTGTGATTTCAGTCAGAAAGCTGGGTTGGGATAATCACATATTTCATCCAGCCCAAGGCTGGCTTTGTTTCTTGTGCTGCACACACTGTTGCGTTATGTTTAAAGATTATTATACTCACTGAGGGCTTTGCTGTTAATCTCACAATTCAAAATTGAGTGTTATGGAATTTTCAGAGTGATTAACATGATCACTGAAATACTGCTCATGTTTTCATGTAGAAATGCTTGTGGAAGATGACACTAATAGCTTAAATAACAGCATTGCACTAATGGCATCGCTGTGTTGAAGATCTTCAGCTAAAATGTTATTTAGTGATTGTTACTTTTTTTTCTAGAGTATTTCAGCAGGTGACAGTTTCTAGCTGACTTTGATGGGCTTAGAGTAGAGTTTAGCTTGGTTAGTATTTGAGAGACTATGAGGAAATGCCCAGACTAGACACTAGACCAAGAAGTTGAACAATATCCAAGAAGAAAACAATGAGAAATCATTCTTGTATCACTGCCAAGAAGATTGCATTAATATCAGTAATTCTCTACCTTGGCAATTTTAAGATGTATGAACTTCAACTCCCAGAAACCAGAATGCTGGGTGGAGAATTCTGGGAGTTGAAGTCCACACATTTAAAGTTGCTAAGGCTGAGGAACACTGGTTGATATAATGAATGATATCATCAAGATATGACCTTGGGGGATACAGTACTTGCTTTTACTAATTGTTGTCGAGTTAAATTTTATTTTACTCTTCTCGCTTCCTTCTGACCTAGAAGGATACTTGAACTTTTAACAAGGACTAGCTGATGCAGTCATGTATGTAAATAGTAAACACGTAACATGAAATGTCGATATTTTTGTTTGATGAATTTGTCCAGGATATAGCCTAGGGTGAGATAGGAACCCCAGCAGACACATGAGATACCTTAGCAAATAATACCATTCCCCATCAAAATAATTGTATCTGACTTTCTGAAAGAACAGCATTCTGCAAAAGTATTCTGAATATTGTTTTGCCAGATGCTATTAAATTTTAGTTAGTTGACATATACTATTTCATTGTATCCTTTATGAAATTACATTGACAATTTCCTCAAAGAATCTAATCATTTATAAATAAAATACCTATCAAATTTTAGCAAGTTAGTTCTAGTCACTTGTTTCTAGGGATCTCTCTAATTTAAATATGTCCTGTAGAACTGTAACTTAAATTTATCCAGTTAGGACCAGGAACATTCAAAATCTCTCACTATTTTCTTTTAAAACTTCAATATTCATATGAAGTTCTCAAGAATGACAGGCTTTTATTGCAAAATTGCTTTTAAAAACTTGAAGGTATTTATTTTGAAAAATCTGGTTATTGAAAGAATCAAAGTAATAGAACTGTTATCTATAAATATATTCAATCTATGTCCTTAATAGAATTTTGTAGGAAAAAAGCACATTAAAGATTGAATGAGACAGCATGCCTATTGAAATACTTTCATACGCAGATTTAATGCATCATTTTCAACAGTCTGCTGTAATATATTTAATACCTTAATGAATACATACAGCTTTGATGGATATAATGTCTAATATTCTGAGAAGGAATATAATAGTACATCTGTGAAATAAATAATATATTCTTCTCCTTTCTGCTTATTACTGTTATTATTAATAGTAGTAGTAACTTAGTTTAAAATGCATCACAGTGCTTTTTGGCATAGGTTATCTGAAGGAAACTAATTTGGTAGAAGCCCTATGGATGGGATTGCCATGGATAGGACCTTACATTTCATCATTCCTATTTTTCTTTAATATCCGTAAGTTTTCATTTTCAGTACAAATGCAATACATTTGTACTGAACAGTAGTATGGTGCTTTGGGTGTTAGAATAAGTAAAGAGAGGAAGTCTGCTGGAAAAATATTTCCCTCTGAGGCCCACATAGGATGGATTTTATAATACCAACAACATGGACTGTGTAGTATTGTTGTACTTGCTAACTAACATAATTATTTTTTTTTTTAAATGACTTCTTTTCTCTCTTTTTAAATGATGTAATGGTTTTATTGATAACTTCTAACATTCCTAAATTTCATAATATACAACTGTCTTTGTTCCCCAGGTCAGGATAGGATGGGAAGTCTGGAGTTTGTCTTCTGATACGAAAAAGCTTGTTAGAGCTAACGTATATCTGCTTCATCTCTCTGCAAACTCCAAATAACCTTATGACTATTTTCCCCTCATTAGCATCTCAAATTTTACGCCCCTGGTTTCATCAGACCTCATTTAAATGGACATGTGTGTTGTCACATGTAATATAGTTAGCTCCATGTAACTGATTTTCTGGGCAGAGGAAGGGTTACTTTTGTCCTGTCCAATAAACTTTTCTCTTGTAATTTCCTTCAATGTGTTAACTATAAAAGGGACTGAAAGCTAGGTCCTGAGGTTACCTCTTTGAATGAGAGAAATCTTTTTTAGTCAGAATGTTCTGAATAAATTGTAATAAAATGATCTCCCTATCTTGGTCTGTTTCATTGGAAAGTATGCATGCCGAGTCATTGGTCTAGGAAGCCATATTTGGCTAAACCTCCTATCTTTAATTGTTATAGTATATGAGGCTCCTATATTAGTTCCAGATATTTTTGTTGGACAATTTAGTAACAAGGAGAAATCAATTTCATATTAGGCAATTGGACAATATTAATTTCATATTGGGCAATGTAGTACCAAGGAGAATATTAATTTCATATTAGATCTAAGCAGGGGTGGGCTTCAAAAACCTCAGCCACGGTTCGTTGTCCGGTTGCTGGGTGGGAGTGGCCATGGTGGGCGTGGCCTAGTTGGCCTCCTGCACCATGGTGAGGGTGGCGTTTTCACCCTCCCCGGGGTCCAGAGGCTTTCCTGCAGACTCTGGGAGTGTGAAAATGGCCTCTTCCTGGGCTCCGGATGCTCTAGGAAGGCTGGAAACAGACTGTTTCCAGCCTCCCCAAACTTCCGGGAATCCCGTTTTTCTCCCTCCCCGAGCCTGCACTTACTTGCATCCACAGCGGGTCGCCTGGAGACTCCTGGGAGGGGTGGGGTGGAGTGTGCGGGGTGGGGCAGAGTGGGTGGGGCCAGCCAGAAGTGGGATTTGGGGGTTTGGTGCAGAATCCTCGTTAAGGGTCCACCCAAACCCCCGCGAACCCCCAGCAGCCTACCCCTGGATCTAAGAAAACAGATATGCATCTATCTCCAGAAAGTATATGGTCAGTAAACCATAGTATTCATACATAGTTGAGATTTTTAAAAAACATAGTTCATTGTTTTGTAGCCTAGTTCACACATCATGCTGATCCATAGGAGAGCAATTCACATGTCACACTAAGCCAAAAGCAATTATGTTATGTTTTATTATTATTTAAAATCAGACTATACTCTGGTTCCTGGATCTCTAAGTATCCAATGATGACCAATACAAATTCTTGAGATTTCTAAGAAAGTGACAGAGTATTTATTTAGATAATGTAAAGCTTTAACGAAATATATATTTGTTCGCATTAGCAATTTAGTTGTCCATTGCTTTCCTTTTTAGATATCCAGTGCAATCTGTAATGACATGAAAATGACAAAACATGCATAACAATGTTATGATGTAAACATTGACCATTTCTACTTATGTCCCAACATATGATGTAAGTATGTTAGTCACGTGGTTTGTGCTGTGGCATTACAACATATGTTTTGCTATTTCCTTGCTACGCAGTAGACAACTTTGCTTTCCTTGAACTTTCCTTATACTTTCTAATACAAACTTCTTTCCCTTCCTTTCTGCTTTCATCAGATTTCAAACAGAGGATTAATTTGATATATGGCTAATTTTCAATATATTTTTCTGTTTTACACGTGTGATCCAAATGCAAAATTACAGAAAACTTGTGTTACATATTTGTCATATACCATTGTAGTCTATTAAACATTTCACTGAGGAGCTAACTAAGGCAAAGGACTTTACGTTGAAGAGTAAAAGTGAAAATAAATCTGAATTTTTAAAAAAACTAATAGCAATATGTGTGAAAGACGTGTAGCATTTCACATACCAAACACGTTGCTTCCTGCTTTCCTCTTATCTTGCTGAGCTACACTGAAAATCAAAATTGTTTTAATGAACTTTTTCCTACTGAGTTTCCTAATGAAATGTTTATATAACATGAGTGTAAACATTGGAGAATTAAAATGGACGGATGGCACGTATTATTTTTATTGCTTTTTAAAAAGTGTCTGGAACTGATTGACACTATGGTGATTCCTTCAATGATGAAGCCAGAGAAAATATGGAGCTTTTTCAGCCTTGAACTCCAGGTCAGGTATGGCATCAAAAATGGGCAAATGAAACACCTGAATTTCCCAAGCCAGCTTGGCTACGTTTAAGGGGGCAAATATGTGTCACTACTAAACATGTAAATTGTAATTTTAAAACTGTTCCTGGGCCTATTGTGTAGTCCTGCAGAATTTTATTTCTAATTCTGGTTTCTCCTTAAACTGCATACATGTTATCTCACTGTTTGTCTCTCACCTTCTCACCTTTTCTAAAAAGACATTATTACTCAGTCTTTCCACTTCCATGTGCGGAAGTTGGAAATTAAGTTTTATTCTAATAAGGACTTATTAAAACAACACAAATTATAGGGATATAGGTAGATCACAGATGCTACCAAGCCATCTCCCTAAATGTAAGCCTGGTTTCTTATATCATGTTAATACGATCGGAACTGCCATTCAAAGTAACCACAAATTAATTATACAGTTAATTTCATACACAGTTTTCATTTGGTATGAAGGAGCTTGGAGTAACTAAGAAAGGAATGAAAGAAATACAGGTAATCCTCACTGAACAGCCACTTGGTCATGACTGTTCCAACTTATGAGGTGCTGAACAAGTGGTACTTACAAAGAATAATTTTAGGTGTGGCTCTCACAGCCTTCCTGCAGTCATGTAATCATAATTTGTGTGCTTAGCACCTGGGTTGCAATTATATCATTGCAGCATCCCCATAATCACACAATGACCATTGTCAACCTTCATTGCTGGCTCTTCACAAGCAAAGTGAACAGGGAAGCTGGCAAGAGGTTGCCAATGATGATCCCATGACCACAGGACATTGCGCCCATGCATGATTCACTTAGCAGCAAATGGGATTGCCTGAAATGCCATTGTAAATCAGTGCAGTCATGGGACATCGGGCCTTATGACTGCATCACTTTGCAATGACGTACTCAGTTCCAGTTACTTTTGGTAAGCATGGGCTTCCTGTATAAGGAAACATTCAGTCCTGGCATGAAGAAAATGTAAGAAACTGTTGTGATACCCTATAACAATGAGTTCAATAGTCCTTTAGATAGATAGTCCTAGACTGTCTTTGACCTGGCTTATCTCAAAACACTGACGCCTAGAAGAAAAGATGAAGCCATTATGCCAAATATAGACAGCAAACAATCCAGGCTTACAATCAAATGAACAATGTATACCAGCCCAGTGTGGTTTTAGTTGAATTATATATCTGATTTAACATATCACTGTGGCAGGCCAGATTGTCTTGTTACTTGAAGAACCCATGAAGCCACAGATTTATGAAAGCCTTTCCTGGTTCTACAGTGGCACTTGGAAGGCCAAATATTAATTATGGCTGGGGATGACCATTATCATTTATGACTTTATAGACTTGAGAGCTCCATGCTTTATATAAAGCTCCTCTGGTGTCTTTCATTGCTCTCAGTCTGTGGCATTTTGTTAGGTTTGTTACTTAGAATGCATTTTAAAACAAGAATGGGCAACCATTCCATTTTCTGAAACCTTCTTAAAATTATAGTGTAAAAATGAGTAGTCTAACTGAAAAGTTAGGGCAACATAGACCTCTATTTTAATACTGCTTAAGCAATTTTATGTATAAGTTCTTTCAGTTAATGATTAGTAAACTTATAAAATGATTTTATTTTCATATATGCCTTAAAGTAATTTTTCTGATTAATTATACAACTAAATTATACTTATGTGTAATTACTCTAATTATCATTGACATATAACTGACCATAATTTACTGCCTTCCTTTTCAATCACATACCAAAATCATATTACAATCATATTACTGCAATACACAATAATAATTTTTCATTATTAATTTTAACAGTCCTGAGAAATTAAATGTGGTTTGTTTTTGCATTTTAAAATGTTGTCACGAAATCGCTTGTAAACAATACTTTGTAAATCCTTTTTTCGATAGCAGATATTCCCCTTGGGATCAACTATAGAAGTCAGAAACAACCAGTTTTGGGGAAGAAAATAATGCACTATGGAATCAGAAAAGACATCAGAAAATAGAAAAAGCTAAAAACTCATTCTGACTTAGGGAATATACTCTTCAGGCTACTCCTGGGTGTTTTTAAAGTTACTGCTGGATTTTGAAATTGAAGTGAAATCTGGAATCTCTCTATTCAGCCAGGACTAATTTATAACCATTCCAATATTCTCTTACAGTACAGAGTAAAATATATTGTTTCTAACAAATCCAAGTTGACAGCTTTGAATTTCAAGTGGAAATGCAGATGAAGATAAAAATACTGTCAATTCAAGCAGATGCTGTTTTCAGAGGGAGACGAGAGCAGAGATGTCCACAGGACCTAGCACTTCTGTCAAGATGACAAAAGCAGCATTGGGCCACTGCAAGGCAATTGCCATGTAACATACATGCAATGCCATGATGCAAATAGAACACGGAATGTGGAGCGAGATGGGAGGTCTAATAGTCTAGGGAAGTGGGGCAAGAAAAAACCCTTTCCCCATGTTTTCAATTTGCATTGCTTTAGGGTTTCATTTGGCCCTCATATTTTTGGTTTTACTAAGTATCTCCAACTAGCTTTTTAAGTTAACTGTAAAATTTCTGTATTATAGTGTAATTTTAATAATTTAAATTTGTACTGTTCTATTTTTATTTTTGATTTTTATTGTGGCTCACCTGAGAGCAATTTCAAAATTGCTGATATAGAAATTATATATCAAATGTGCTTTACAACTTGCTTTTACCAGGTGTGAACTAATTTCAATTTTATTTGCAGAAAATATTAGTATAATGTCCCAAGATAATAAAAACATTGAACAAATTATGGATGGGATAATTTGCCTAGAAATGAAGCAAAACAGCAATTGAAGTCAAAAAAGATTTAATATAAATAGATTTTTTTTTAATTGTAGAAGATAACCTTGACAAATTAGGGTATTATTGTTAGAACCTTCATTGTTCATATTTGACCTCTACTTTAGGTCCATTCTTTAGCAATAATAATTCAGCACTGAGATGCTATTTTAATTTTTGCTTCTATCTCTCAAACGTTCATCATTATTGCTCTCAAAAACTGCAAACTCAGTAGAGCAGCAACCATATTTTGTATGTCTCTGTCGCACAAATTAGAATGAAACAGCAGTTCCCATTAAATATCTCTTGGAATCACAACAATGCTGCTTATACTAATATTTATAACATATATTGTCTGATGAGGTCAGCCTGTGCATTTAAAAATAAGCTACCAATGGGTAACTTTAGCATTTTGTAGGAGGGGTTTTTTGGGGGGAGGGTGGACTGCTTCTATTCCTCCCATCTTTCCTAGCAGCACAATTCTGTTGGAAAGGCTGGTTAAGAGTATAACTGGTCTAAAGTTACTTGAAGAGGTTCTATGTCCATATTGTTGACAACAATAAGTAGAAGTGCAAGTAATCCTCATCTTATGACTGGTTGCTTAGCAACTATTTGAAGTTGCAATGGACTTTCCTAGGGCTACTTGCAACCCACTTCCAAAGTTCAAATTACACTCACCGATCCACATGACATTTCAGGTACTCGGCAACAAGCCATTTGCAGTGTCCTGAGGTCACATGGCTGCATGTTATGATAGTTTTTGCTGAAAACTGGCATTTATGTCATTTTTTTGCAAAACTGGCCAATAGCAAACCATTAATTTTCTTAACAACTGTGGAGTTCACTTAATGATTGCGGCAAAAAAATATTGTAAAATCGGGTTGGTCATGTGGTTGATTCACTTTATGACCATGATGGACAAACTCCTTTATGGTCATAAATTGATAACTATCTGTAATGCATACCAAAACATAATGAAAAAGAAACATGAGATATGATTGCTTTGTGAAAAATTGGGGAAACTGTTATTGTCTGTAATGTCATGGAGAAGATTTTTAAGGGGTGCTTGAATACATTTCTTATGCCATTAATTTTTCATTAATTGTAAATCTGGTATTTCAGCACATTGTGGCATAGGTTAAACTGATACAAAACAATAGTTGAACCTTGAAATGAGATAGTTCCATGCAGCCTAAAAATATTCTGGTCATACGTTCCTCTGAGATTATGAACAATATGACACCAAGGCAAAAACACAATCAATTTGTTCTAATTTTTATACCAAATTCTCCCAGAATTCTCTGGGAGACCGATTTTAGAGTTGCCCAGTTTGAAAAACACTGATCTAAACAATAGGTGAGTTATTTTGGAAAGAAATACATTGACTTCAAACCCTTCAATACTATTTTTATATATATTATGATAATCAACTCAGAGGAGATTGCTGTGAAGTCAGTACATGTAGTCTTCGACTTATAACAGTTCATTTAGTGAACATTCAAAGTTACAACAGCATTGAAAAATGTGACTTATGACTGTTTTTCACACTTACAACTGCTGCAGTATCCCCATGGTCACATGATCAAAATTCAGATGCTTGGCAATTAATTCATATTTATGGGCTGGTGCTGGGTCCCAAGGTCATGTGATCTTTTGCAACCTTCTGACAAGCAAAGTCAATGGGGAAGCCAGATTCATTTAACAACCGGGTCATTAATTTAGCAGCTGCAGGAATTCACTTAACAACTGTGGCAAGAAAGGTCGTAAAATGGGGGAAAACTCACTTAACAAATATCTCACTTAACAACAGAAATTTTGGGCTCAATTGTGGTTGTAAGTTGAGGACTACCTGTACAGTGTGAGCTAAGTGCCAGGTTTTACCTAAAAAGTCTTAAGTAAGATTTACATCTCATTAGGCAGAAGAGGCGAAAATTGGTGATACACGTGAAGTTGTGCTGTTGTCTGGGAGTAACCATATTTAATATAGCAAGTCTTATAGTTGCATAAGCATACATAGAATGTCTTGCCCATCATGGATATCTGAGGTTTTAGTACCGTAACAGTTCAGAATCTAAACCATTTTAATGTATATTAACTGGCTACAGTAACAGTAACATAGGACAAAACTTTAATTTAAATTTCTGGGATGGCAGACTTTAAATACGTAAAATATCACTGTACCTCCCTCTTTTAAGAGCCGTGGTGGCACAGTGGTTAGAATGCAGTACTGGCTACTTCTGCTGACTGCCAGCTGACTGCAATTTGGCAGATCAAATCTCACCAGGCTCAAAGTTAACTCAGCCTTTCATCCTTCCAAGGTGGGTAAAATGAGGATCCAGATTGTTGGGGGCAATAGGCTGACTCTGTAAACTGCTTAGAGAGGGCTGTAAAAAGCACTGTAAAGCAGTATATAAGTCTAGGTGCTATTGCTATTTAATATTTTTCTAAGCAAAATATAACTGCATAATATTTATTATACATTTTTGTTCAAATAACTTCCAGATTGAACAGCATTATGATAGTTTTAACACTTGCTGCATATTAGTAAAAGTGTATATATTCATAGATTCCTATAATTGTTGCTTTTATTACACTAAAGAAAGATGCAGAATGAATTTTCCTAAAACATTTTAAAATTATGGAGACACATTGATTGGAATTATACAATTTATTGCTTGGCTTATATTAGTGTGTTTACTGCTAATGTGTGGTTATGTATGGTTTAAATAATAGTTTAAGGACTGATATATTGTTCAAAACAGCCTATTGTGGTTTATTCAATAAACTAGGTTTAAGCTATGTTTTTATGCAATATCTTGGAATTTACAACTGAAGCATTTATTAATTTTTTGAATGGTTTGGCTATTCATATAGTAATTTTCTTCTTTCCACTATCTCTTCATGGTTGAGACACAAGGTTAATTGATGCTATAACTTTAAGAATCTGCAGCCACCTGAGTACACAGCCTTTTGAATTCAGTAGGATTTACTTTTGATCACAGTTCTGTACAATTAGCTTGATTCCAAACTGCAGTGTACTCAGTAATCTATGTGGTAAAACACAATGTTGATTCAAAACTGTACTTTGTTCATTACTTCTAAACTCAGATCTGCTAATGGAGAGCTGTACAGTATTTCAGTGCTGAAGAATGCCTGCATAGGAATGAACAAGCTAAAACAAGGGTGTCAAACTCACATCGTCACGGCGGTGTCACGTGACCAGGGGTGGGCTTCTAGGGATTCACAGGGGTTTGGGCGGATCCTTAGCAAAGATTCTGCGTGTTTCAGTGAACCGCCAAATCCCACTCGTGGCTGGCCCTGCACCCCCACCCCCCCAGGACTCTCTATGTGGCCTGTTGTGGATGCAGGTAAGTGCAGAGCGCATGCGGAGGCTTGAGGGCGAAAAACGGGCCTCCCGGAAGTTTGTGAAGGCCAGAAATGGGCCTATTTCCAGCCTCCAGAGCGCCTCTGGAGCCTTGAGAGGCCGTTTTCGCCCTCCCACCCCATGGTACAGGAGGCTGACTAGGCCATGCCCATCATGGCCACGCCCACCCAGCAACCAGGCAGCGAACCCGTTGATAAAAGTTTTGAATCCCACCCCCGCACATGACGTAATGGGACTTTTTCCCCCTTCACTAAACCAGGCATGGGGGTGGCCAGCGCGTGACGCATCCAGCCTGTGGGCTGGGAGTTTGATAGCCCTGAGCTAAAAGATCAAATAGGAAGCAAAAAAAATTACATAATAATAATCTTTCCTTGGGCCAGCTAGTTAAATGACTGCAGTAAACTTTACAAAATACTTGATGTTTATATAATATAACAAAGTTATTTTTAACAGAATAACAATTTTATTTCAAATTTTAGAAACCTAAGAAGCATCCTTACGTTAATTTAGACATTGTGTCCATCTAGATCAGTGTGTTTATTCTCAGAAGTCTCAGTTACTCAACCTATCAAAACCCTTTAAATAGAAATTACAACTACATGTGCTTTCTCATTGAGAAATATGTTCTGTGTTGATTCTAGCTTCTCTTTTTAGTACTAGTGCTTCTTTTAGTATTTAGTGCTGAATAAAAAGAGCAAAATAAAACTACCATAAATAAATATAGTGAAAAATGCCATTTTGAGCATTATAATCATTATAAATGAATGAGGTTTCTTAAAACCAAGCTAAGTATAGTACCTTTGAAATGTTAGTGCTTCTTTGATGAAAAATGTCAAGGGAGTCTATCTAAACCTTTTGATATATTACTTTCAAAATGATCACCTGGAAAGAACACCAAGTCTTCGTTCTCATAGGTATACTAACACATATAAATTAGTTACTATTTTCTGGATTTATGGAATATTTTGAACTATAAATCAATCAAAAGGGCTGCATTTATACAACAAATGAAGTCACAAGACAAGAGCATTAACCATGGCTAAGCACTAACCAGGTTTACATGTTGGGCAACTGTAAAGCTAGGTCTTTGCCTGATTTGGTAAAAATATGAAACCATAGCTTTTGACAGTAATTTTGGAACTTGAAGGAAAAGTTTCAAATTATGATGACGAATTATCACCATTGCACTAATTTATCATTCTCAGTTTTTCTGATCCTTTCTATAACATCTGAAACATATCACTAGATTTTATTTACTCTGTTCATATTATCCCAAAATTGATTTCTGGAAGACCTCAGTTGTGATATGTGACTTAGAGAACTCTGGATGAAATCTACATTCTAATTTCTGAACCTTTTTTTTTTAGCTAATTTACATTCTCATTCTAAAAGCCAAAAATAATATTTTTGGCCTAATAAAAACATTAGCAGGACCAGATTCATACAACTATTAGGATAATAAGGGGTCTAGAAAGCCCAAGAAGTTTCAGTAAAAAGAATTGAATAACCCTGAATTGCATAACAAACAAACCAACCCTAAAAGGAGACATGATAGCAGTGTATAAATATCTAAAATGTTATGTGAAATTGAGAGGTTAAAAACCAATGGCTTGAAAGGAGAAGACCAGAGAGCCAGGCTGAATATTAGAAGAGATTTCCTCATGATCAGAGCTAATAAGAAGAACACTTTGTCTAGATCTCTCTTTCCCAGGAAGATTTCAAAGGGGCTGGATAATTACTTTGTTGGAGATGCGATAGTGGTTCTAATTTTCCTGTGTCCATGTATCTAGGAAAAGAACAGAATGGAGGATAGTGGAGAGCAGCTTTTAAAGATAGGATCAAGGAAGCAGCATTTTGGCCAACTGTGCTTCATCATCAATTATGTAAATAGATAGGTTTCCAACACAGCCATTTGTCAGAGTGTCCCTAATATGTCAATAACAAAGTCTCCCTGAGACAGGAATATGATCCACTTGGTTTCTAACAGATGCTTGGGATTTTGCCCAGCAATAAGATGGGCACTTCTGCCATAAGTTGCATTGAGCTCCAGCGATGACGACGACGCTGAATACCGTTGTTCTCTGGAGACCTTTTTTCCCCCCATACTGGCTGGGGAATTCTGGGAATTGAAGTCCACACACCGCAATGCTGCCAAGGCTGAGAAACACTGGCGTTTGGCAGAAGACGAAGATCGAGTTTGCTTAGAGACAGGTACACGGTTTAGGCTCACATCGTGGCCAAAAAGTGATAAGACACCCACCCTTACAGATTCGCTGAAAAACACTGTGCAGAACAAGTGACTATTCTGTTTGCGGAGGATCGGGGAGGATGACCTCCCAGTTCAGGTGCTGTGACAGGCTTGCCCCCAAAAAATAATAAAAAATAAATTGCTGATGAAGCTGCTCCTGTTGTTCCACTCCGGAATGCACTTTGTTAAATCCAAAGGAAATGGGATATCTGAATAAATGCAGTTCGCTGATGCTCTCTGCAGCTTTTTTAATAAGAGTTTTAAAGCGGTCTGTTATGGACGACTTCTCAGTCTAAGTCTCCTAATTGGGATTTCCAGGTGTTGTTTTGGAGGCTTCGGTCTCCTGGAGATCTAAGGACCATAACCATAAACTATTCGGGCAGCACATTCTGAAAGACGACCCATCTTCAGAAGTCAGCCCTATTACACGTCCAACAGGGGTTGTGCTCCGGACTTCAGGGCGCTCCGGAGCTCTCCCGCGCGTTCTCCCTTGCCGGAGACCGCTGCGGCTACCGCTTCGTGCTCCTGTTACCTGCTGCTTCCCGCTCACCCGGCTCAGGATTACCTCCCTCGCTTAGCAGGCCCGCCCATCATCGCCGCCGCCTTCGCCATTGGCTGCGTGCACAGCCCATCTACCTCGCCTATTGCCAGGAGGCGGGTCAGCGGAAGGCAAGAGACGCCTCCCGGGCTGTCTGAGGACCGGGTTGCGCGCCGAGAGCTCTCCTGCAGCCCGCGCGGAGTTTCCGAGCCGCTGGCGTTTGCGAAGGTGGCCGAGGTGGGATGTCGCTGCCACCGGGCGACGTCCCGGTATAGCGGGGCGCGGCGGCGGTGGCGGCGGCACTGCTGGCGTTTTTCCCTTTCCGGCGGAGGATGCCTCCGGTGTTGAAGCCGCCGACGGCGGCGGGCGGCTGACTTTCTCCTCGGACCCACCCAAGGCGGTGGCGGCGGTCTTTCCTCCGCACTTAGAGGGGCGGCGATGGGCAAGAAAGTTTCCGCGGCGGCAGCGGTGGAAAAGGGGGAGGTTGAGCGGAGAGATGAGGGAGGCCAGCGACTCTTGCCCTCTTCTTCCAGCTCCGGCTCGTCCCCCTCGTCGTCAGACTCCCAAACTCTTTCCGAAGAAGGCGAAGCCGGGTCTGCCGCCCCTCCGGCCAGCCGGGGCGGTTTCGAGCGGGCGGATCCCCACCGACGCGGCGGTACCTCCGAGCTACGGGGGCCAGGAGTGGAAACGCCGGGCGCCCCCGCGACGTTGCTTTCGGTCCCCCCTTGCGCCGGGAAGGAAGGCGAGGTGGAAATGGAAGGATGCGTGGACGGACGGCGGGAGAGCGAGGAAGAGGAGGACGACTCGAGTAGCCCGGGCGGTCTAGATGGCTGCGGGGGCGCCCGCCCTCGTCCCGAGACGGATGCCTCGCTGGAGGAGCAAGACGAGGAGGTGGGGAGATCAGGGTTTGGAGGGGCGGCGCAGGAATAGGGCTTCGGGCGGCTGTCCCCCCCCCTCTCCGAAGAGCGGGAGGATCCAGGCTGGCTCCTTCCGCCTGCCCGTGCCTGCCCGAGGCCAGCGGTGGCGGGCGGCGTGGGGGCGGGCAAATGACCCGGCTTGACTGAGGAGCGAGGGCAGGAGAAAGCCACCGTCGCCCGCGGCTGCCCTGTCTGGCTCCTTCGGGGCCGCGGGAAGCGGCTGCCAAGGGCGGGATCCCTGCCGCGTGTTGACGGTCGGGTGAGCCTCTTACTAATTGCCTGAGTGGGCTGTGTGTTTGTACGGGGCGTTTCTCCTTAATTACCCTTGAAACCGACCACAAATGAGGCTCTGGGAATCGCTTCTCCGCCTCCCCGAGTTGGGCTCGGAGTCTGTGGACGGCGGTTGTCATCTTCCACCTCAGGTGGAGCTCGTTGAATGGAGAGAGGGGAAGACAGCAGTCGCGGTCGCCTCGCTTAGATGGTGGTCCCTGCGACGGCCGGAGGGACGAGTCCTTTCCTTCCACGCTTGGTGACGCTTCGGGGTCGGCGCTTCATTGGCGCTGTTGGGCGGCCAGGCTCCTTGGGAACGGGATAATGCTTTCTAGAAGGAAAAGTGGGCTTGTCTCAGGAATTTCCAGTACTACCTTCCAGGGAGGAAGTGGTAAATTCCCCGGGGAGCTGCATTTAAAGTCGGCGTAAGACATAAACACAAGACTCCAGTGAAGGTTTCTATACTTTCTGTGGAGTGAGGTTCCAGCGAGTCCTGAGAGCTGGATGATCTTGACCAACGGGCCTGAAATTGAGGTGTAGACATCTTTTAAATGCAAACAAACAAGCACTGCTTAGATGAACTGCTATACTGGATTGCAGGCTTAAAATACATTTGACGTGTCTGCTGTCTCCCCATTGTAGAGAAAGACTTAGAATGTAGGGAAAGAGAATTCAAGGCTCAATCCTGATAAAAATAAAACTTCTAGTGAAACATGATTCTTGGTGATTGCATGAATGCATCCATGAAATTTGTGTGCTGGGGGAGGACCTTTTGGCTCATGGTCCCACTTGGAGATCTAGTATCCTTAAGGTGGCCAACTGTTGTGAAGCTGGGCTGATTAGAATGTAAACCAACATATGGTTATAGATATTTTCATTCTGATTGAAATTACCTTTTTTTCCTGTGGACTTAGATCTGTGAATTGATTTAGAGAAGATTCATTTATCAGATGCTTCAGAGTTAATGGCTTTTCAGGATATATTCTGATGGCTATAAACAGGAAGTGTCAAGCCTTAAATGCCTTGTTATGGCTGTAGAAAGGCAATTACCGGTAGATATGATAGCCCCGCTTAGTGATGATTTTTTTGCATAACTGAAAACTCTATGTCTTTTGGATGTTGGCACAACTGACACATTTGGCATGAGAAACTATGGTTTTTATTTTAACTATCCTGAGGATAGTGGGTTTCAATTTTTCCCATAGTATCTAGCTACATGCTTTGCCATTTCCTCCTCCTGTCTACAGATTTTCCACTTGTAGCCTGGAATTTCTTTATCACCGCTAAGGAGTTACCAATCCAAACTCTCATCACTTAGCTTTTGAAAATCAGTCAACGTTGGCCAAGTTTTCCCAATAAAACTAGGTGTCAGTCATGAAACCTCTTATCAAATGCTAGGACCTGATTCCACAATACTAAAAACATTAATGTCTATTTCTTAAATAGCAGAAAATGGGAATCTTCTAGTACAGTATCTTCAATTTAAACACTTCAGAATGAATTGTGTTTATTGATCAAGTTACAGCTTTCCTAGAATTTGAACAAAAATTAGTAATAGCAATACAATAGCACTTAGACTTATATATTGCTTCACAGTGCTTTACAGCCCTCTCTAAGCAGTTTACAGAGTCAGCATATTGGCCCCAACAATCTGGGCCCTCATTTTACCCACCTGGGAAGGATGGAAGGCTGAATCAACCTTGAGCGAGTGAGACCCAAACTGCCAAACTGCTGGTAGCCGATAGTCAGCAGAAGTAGCCTGCAGTACTGCTTTCTAACCACTGCGTCATCATGGCTCTTAATCTTGCTTTTTAGAATTTATTACGTAATCTTGCTTTTTAGAATTTATACCTGTTTATACATTGTGCTTCGCCATAGCTATTGGATAAACCATAACCTTGGTTTGCATGACACATTAGACCATGGGTGTCAAACTCGATCGCATCACATGATGTATCATGACTTTTTTGCGTTTGCGGAGCCGGGGTGGGCGTGGCCTGCACATGACGCATCTGGCCCACCCGCCGCCAGTTTGACATGCCTACATTAGACATAGGTTACAACCAAGAAAGGCTAGGTTCACCAAAACCAAGCCAATCATTTGTAGCTTAATGTTTTCTCTGAATCAAGGTAGTGTCAAAAACATACTACATATTCATGCTGCGGTAATCTTGGGAGATTTGAGTGATGTGGATTAATGACTGACTTTGTAATTGACAGATCTGTTGAGTGTAATATGCTTCGACATGCTGTTTGTACATTTGAACTTGCTACTTCTCTAAATGCCTATAAACAATGTAGAGTCTTCTGAAGGGGAGAACAAAGGGATAGGGCCACAATGGAGTTTTTTCCCAAGAGGTTGGATGAGCTGAATTGTTCCTTTGAGCTAGATATTGTCTTTTCCTAATATGGACTAATAAATACAGTGTGTAAATTTACATCTCAGGGCTATATATTTTTACAGCAAATGTCCTGAGTGTTGTAATGGATATTTGCAGTGGTGGCGAATAACTGTAGCTCTGATGTAGGATGAGAGTGAAAGTTCATTCTCCGAGCCTGTGGGTTGGTTTCCAAACATTTCGTTACCACGCTAGGTAACAACTTCAGTAGAGTTTAGGGGATGTCAGTGTTCTTCTGTTTATAAGGACTTCAGATGTGGGTGTGTCAAGTGAGGGCATTGTGATGGGTCTTGTAATAGGGAGGTTACATCAGGTTCGGGTCATTGGGAGGTGAATTGCTGGTGAGGGGTTGGTTGAGGGTCAGTGCTGTCTGGTTGGCTGTGTGGCTATTTTGGATCTGAGGCGTTCATAGGCTAGTTGTAGATCAATGTGTCTGTTGATGGAATTGCTTGTGGAATGCCAGGCTTCGATGAACACACGAGTGGGGTGGGTGGTAGCGTGCCTGATGATTTTTGGGTTGTTCCAATCAAACTGGTGCTATTTGGTGTCAGTGTGGGAAGAAATTAAGGATTTGGGATCGTGGCATTTGGCTGCCATCCAGCGTTTGTGGATCTTGCTTTTTAATTGACATGATGTTTGTCCATCCTAGAATTGGTTGCATTGATTTCAGTTGATTTTGTAGATTATATTGATTTTTTTCATCCTTCTGTATCTTTGGTTCTGGATAATTCCTGGCAGTGTGGTTGAGGGTTTGTGGGCTACTGCTGTTCCTAGGGGCTGGAAGATTCTGGCTGTCATTCCGACACCCCTTTTGTGTACAGTAGGGTTAGATTTTGCATGGTGGTTGGCTGTGTGGTGTGTTGTGGTTTAGATGCTGTATGTCAGAATCTGAGGTTTTTTGGATAGCCATTACAGAGAAAGATGCCAAGCAGCCATTTCTTTTCTGATTTTCTTAGTGGTGTGGTGCTGCAGCATGTTCTGGCCCTTCTGAAGAATGTTGGGACACAGCCGCTTTTGTGTGCGGTGGGGTGGTTGCTTGCAAAGCTAAGGATCTGGTCTGTATGCATGGGTTTATGGTAGATGCAGGTTTCTAATTCTCTGTTGTCTAGCCTCCTTATGTTGATGTCAAGAAAGTCTGCTGTCTGTTTCTTCTTCATGTGTGAATTTGATCCCAGGGAATGTTATTGAGTAGATGGTGTGTTTCTTCAATTTGGGAGTGTTTGATGATGACGAAGGTGTCATCGACATAGCGTGTCAAGAATTTTGGTTGGATAGTGGGTAGAACTATGGATTCGAGTCATTGCATGACTGCTTTTGCTATTAGATCTGATATGGGTGATCCCATCAGGGTACCTTGTACTTGCTTATAGATTTTCCCATTGAACTTGAAGTATGTGTTGAGGCATAGATCCAGGAGTTTCATGATGGTTCCTGTGGACATGGAGTGTTCTGTAGTGGCATCATCTTTGTGGGTATGGTGTTTAGTGAGTAGGTGATCTATGGTTTATTTAGCCAGTTCATTGGCAATTGAGGTGAAGAGAGTGGTGACATCGAATAAGACCATGATTTATTCCTTGTTGATCTTGATACATTGGATGCATTGGAGAAATTGTTCTGGGGAGTTTATTGTGTGATTGACTCATTGACTAGGTGTCTGAGTTTCCTCTGAGGGGTTTCTGCTAGTTTGTATGTCGATGTTCCAGGTAGAGACACAATTGGGCATAAGGGGATCCCGTTCTTGTGTATTTTGTTGTAATGGATATTAAAATGAGAAAGATTATTTAAATCAGTTCATTTGGCTTTATGGATGTTAATATTTTCAAAAGTTTGACCACTAAACCTACAATGTATTTGAATTTTCTTTAAGAGCTACAACTTCATGAGATTTCTCAATGAAAAAGTGAATGTTTAAATATTTCAAATGAAAAGCATATTTATTTTGCTTTCCATTACTCCAGTCCTTCCCACATTCTTATCCAGCTTAAAATGGATAGCAGATCAATGGAATCTGATTTCACATTGGAAGAAGTTCATGCTGATGTGATAACTTTAGTGTCTTGCTTCATAAATTAGTAATTTCTTTTTCTGGGTATAGAATTTTATTCTGTCTGCATTAATTATTTGAGGTCACTTTGCAGTTTGGTTTCCAACGTGCAGTTACGATTGTGTACTTTTAAGTCAGCACATTTGTTTTAGCTGAAACTGAGCTATAAATGTTCCTTCTGAGGGCATTCTGAGATAGATATAAACAAGCCAGTATGTCCATAGAACAGAATGTTTTCTGGGTTTAAATAGAATTTTGCCTACTCAAAAAATATCTGAAAAAGCATTTCTTATATGAAATAATATATTTTAAAAAAATGCCTACCAGTGTTAACAAAGGTATATTAAATGTAAAGCATCACATTCCAAAAGTACACATCGCTATCTGGAATAGAAGAACTTATAACAGAGAAGAGAGCTATTTGTTCATAATTTCATTAATTCAAATCTGACTAGGGTTCTTATAAATATGGATTACAGAGATGTATGTTCATGTGTTTCTATGACCTTATTTTGTGCTAATCTATTAATGTCTAGTAACCTATGTATATGGAAGGAATTCTATAATGCATCTTTATCTGGTACACTAATTCATTCTAAAGGGGATTCTATTGTTATACTGTTAAGACGACTTAGACTCCGGGACGGTGGTCCCGCGGGATGGGACTGAGACGGGGCTTGTTGAGCCTTTATGGGTTGAGT
>JANHFL010009241.1:264704-291396 GCA_032468155.1 Oxyrhabdium leporinum | reverse complement strand
GCCGGAGTGACGGGCCCCCGGCCATCACCGCTTTGCCGGCCATAACCGACCGGGAAGCGGCCGCAGCCTGTCCCTTTATGATTCCCCCCCCCCGCAGCAGCAGCCGGAGGCAGGCAAGCTCCACGGAGAGGCAAGGTGGTGACCTGGCCCCTGCTTAGGTGCCACGGAGCTCATCATTGGGCTCAGCGGTGTGGACCGCTGCGCTGCAAAGGAGAGGCCGGCGCGAGTGAACTACAAGGAGCAGGGGAAAAGGAAAAGCCCCCTTCCCTCGCGCCAAACGCTCTGTTGCCTGTTTTGCCATTGCAGCCCCACGCCATGGAGCTTTCACCCCCCAGATGCCCTCACTTTCCCCCAATTCTCCAAGCATTTCTTTGCCTACCTTATTTCCATCTCCATCACGTTTCTCCTTCTTGAAATTCACTCAATCAATTCCAACTTCGTGAGAAATTGGAATTGATTGAACTTTTTTTAAGGGAAACTTTCATTTTCCTGCACACAATGGTGAGAAGGAGAAAGAAACGCAATGGAGCTGGAAATAAGGTAGGCAAATAAATGCTTGGGAAAATTGGGGAAAGCGAGGGTATCTGGGTGGTGGTGGGTGGGGAAAAGTCTTCTGCCCACAAAGAGAAGAAGAGAAGAAGCTGCTTCCCTTCTCTGCAAAGAAGGCAGGTAAATATGGTGAGGCCACTTGCGGAAGGAAGTAGGGAAGGAAGGAAGACAGCACAGAAGGCAAGGAAGGAAATATACAACTAGTATAGAGAAGTCAAGTCAAGTAAATATATTTGGTTCTGTTTCCTTTACTTTCAGAGAGTTCTAAAAGAAGGCATATGGTTTATCTTTTTTTTAAAAAAAAATCTACTAATGCCAATAGACTTCAACATGGCAAATAGCAACAAAAATAAAATATAATAAAAATGATATATTGTTAGACATAAATCTCAACAGCAGCAAACTATAAAACTTCAGGAAAGGTCAATATATCAATGTTAAGAAAAAAATCAAATATCAGTGTCAGTCATATATTTTTTAAAGAAAATTGTTGGAATGTTGGAATGCTAACTCATGAAAGGTCTTTTCTTCAACCATGCACAAAACAGAATCTAGAAATTCTCATTCTCATACTGTCAACGCAATAGTGACTTATAGACTACTTTCTTCTCATTCTTGTGCGATGTCTCCATCCCACTTGTAATAACAACACTTTTTTTCTTTAGATTATATAGTAAAAATGGAAGTGGCTGGAATTCTTATTGCTGGCTATGGAAAAAGAAAAAGCAAGAATCCACACTTCCATCTCTGAACTATGTGGTGAAAACTTTCAGCACACAAGAACAAATCTATCCACCTAGACTTCTAATATATTGGAATAACTAGATAGAGTGACATTAGAATTTGGTTTTATTTTATGTGTTCAAGGTGAGCGTCTATTTTCAAAATAATTTTGCTATTGTTAGTTTTTAATGGACATTATTTAAACAAATATTTTTAGTGGCAATTTATGTACGGTGGCATGCAAATAAGCTTTAACCTCTTCCGGTTCTTTACCAGGGAGTGCCATACGCTGCCCTTTATGTCATTCTTTCTCAAATGAAGGAAAATATAGCTGACTCAGGTTCCAATATGGGTCAGTCACTGGGATCAGTGGTTTAATCTTCCTAGCTTTTAGATTCATGCTGGAGCCCATCCTCAGGGAACTTCTATCAGAATGTCTGCTTTGGGCTGCTCTATGCATTGCATTTATGTGGTGCCTGGTTGGGTATGGCTTCCTATTGGTTGAGTGGTGTGTTGATTCTTTGTGCTTTGTACTATTGGCTGTTGACTCTTTGTGCTGCCAAGTCCTCGGCTCCTAAGTACCTGATAAGCTGGTAGTAAATCCTGTTGACTGACAAGGGGGCCTATTTCCCAGGCTTCAATCATTTCCCTAGCTATCTTTGTATCTGCTCAACCAACAATCTTAAGAGCTGAGAAACTGAATATATGTCCTTGTTCATTGCAATGTGAGACTATCATGAGTTCGTATCTTTTTGTCTGATTGCTTGCTTGTGTTCTTGCAATTTGGTGATTAGTTTCCTCCCTGTCTGTCCTACACAATCACAGGGGCAATCCATGCAGGATCTGCATATTACATTAGAAATATCTCCGACCTCCAAGCAATCTTTGCAAACATGATTTGTCCTTGTATGGTAGCCTCTGGCTGGTGTGCGATGCCCACTTACAGATCTCACAAGCTGCGTTCTGCTGCTCATTCTTTTTTTTTTAGTGGTACCCCCTCTAATTTTGGTTGTAATAAGAGCAAATATCAACTACATAGGAAATAATTGCTACATCACATGGGCTGTCCTGGATGAATTAGTCAGACCCAGTATTAAAGATACCTTTTAAAGGCTCCTACTTTAATGTTTTCCAGGAAATTGCTTTTTTCTGAAAGTTGCAAGGATAAGATTACATATAAAAGAAGGAGCACCTTCAGATTATTTCAGCCTTAAATTGCTTAGACCTTAAAAGATAACTATAGCATATTAGATTGGTTCTGTAAACTGGGAATATTATTGTGCAGTGGGATTCAGTAGGCAAGAAGCAGACCAGCATAGCTACAACAACATTTATTGACTCAAAACTGGAATTGAGCAACAGCAGGTAAATGCCTGTAATTTATACTCTACACCCACAGGGCCTTAACCAATCATAGTACTTCAAAAAGCCTGCCCAAATATGAATGTTCTAAGTTTCTCTTCAAAACAGTTGGAGTTAACAGTTAGGGTCATCTAAAGTTTCACTTTAACAGGGCTTAACACAACTATATACATTCAATACATAACACCCCTGCCCCTAGGATAGTTCTTACCCTCAGTCCGCTCAATATTCATAGTCTTTGAGATAGGCTCGGGGCCCATGGATCCTGGTGGACCACCGCAATGTTACTGGAGAGTCCTGTTTAAGTGGGTTATTGTCCATCTCCAATTGGACAGTCTTGATGGCCGTTTTGGTATCCCGTGAGTGGAGGTGGCTCTACTGCCCTTGATACTTCCATTTCTCCAGAGGCGGCCACGGGTGGCGTAGGCAAACTCAGAGGAAAACTAGTGGGTCTGACAATGCCTTGGGACCCTCAACCGGGACTGTCTGTAACTGATCAATGTGGCGTCTGACTGCATGATCATTTCCCAGAATAACCTCGTATGACAAGGGGCCCGTTACCTTAGTTACCCTAGCTGCCACCCAAGGTGCCCACTCACATAGTTCCTGGCTCAGACCAATTCACCTGGCTGTAGTTTCCTGGGGGTGGGGTTGGCTGAGCCGCTACTCTGTCTAGGTGAAGTTGGTTGAGCTTCGTGGTGAGCCGGTGGCCCCACCTCAGCTGTGCTGGGCTGCAAGCTGTTGCTTTACAGGGAGTTGTGTGTTGACACAAGAGGAAATTTGCCAGGCAGTGATTCCAGTCCCCAGTCGTCATATGCTTGAGCACCTCCTTCGTGATCCTGACCATTCATTCAGCCTGACCGTTGGTTGTGAGGTGGAATGGAGCGGATGTTACGTGCCGAATCATGTTGGCATTGAGGAAAGATTGAAACTCTTCTGCTGTGAATTCTGCCCCATTGTCAGACACGATCACATCTGGCAGACCATGTGTGGTGACAGCCAGCGCAACTCTTGTATAACTCTGATGGTTGTCATCGATGAGACTGGTGCCACTTCCAGCCACTTGGAATAACTGTCCACTACTATCAGGAGCACCTGCCCCTGGAAGGGGCCCGCAAAGTCAATATGCAGATGAGATCATGGAGTGTGTGTGGTCTCCCAGAGGTGCACTGGTACTTGTAGCATCTGCGGTTGAGTTTCTTACAGGCCTGGCAACTCCTTATTTGATTCTCAATGTCTTTGTCCAGGCCTAGCAATCACAAGTAGTTCCTGACTAAAGCCTTCATCTGAACAATTCTTGGGTGCCCCTTGTGTAGGGAATCCAGCCCCTTGGAGCAAAGACTGGATAGAATGATGACCCTGCTGCTCCATAGCACACATCCCTTGTGGGCCGACAGTTCATTTTTCCAAGAAGCATAGTGCTGGAACTCAGGACTTGGCCGGGCCTCTGACCATCCCCTTAAAACCCAGTTGGGAATGCAGCTTAGCGTTCTGTCTGGGGTGGTTTCAACTGTCACATCCCCTGCATGTAGGAATGCTTCAGGCAGGTCCTGGGTTACCAGAATACGACAAGCTGGGACTGGATCCGGCTTAGTCTGCAGTAGAGGCAGTCAGCTAGAGCGTTGGCGTGGCCCATTTCCTTGCCTGGGTTGCGGACTAACGGGCATGAGTATGTAGCCATGGATCATCGAAGCATTCACAGCAACAGGATCTGCAGTGTCTGTTTGTCAGCTATGAAGAGACCAAGCCGAGGTTTGTGAAGATTTGTCCACATAAGAAAGTCGTGGAATTTCTTAATGCCAGCCACTATGGCGAAAGCTTCCTTGTCTATCTTGGTATAGTTCCTTTCAGCCAATGATAACGTTCTAGAATAGTATGCAATGGGGACTCTCTACCATCTGGCATCCTGTGGCTTAGTATTGCCCCAATGCTGTATGGTGAAGTGTCACAGGCTAGTGTTACTGGTAGGGTTTCATAGAAATGAGCTAGGACAGAGTTCAAGGATAGCAATGATTTTACCACCTTGAAAGTTTTGTCTTGAGTGCTCGACCAGACCCAGGGTACTTTTTTGTCCAGTAGGCGGTGTAGCGATTCTGCAAGGGCAGCCTTATGGAGTAAGGAGTGGTTAAAATTGAGCAAGCCCAGGAATTCTTGAAGTTCCCCCATGGATTTTAGTGTGGGGGTTTGCTGAATTGCCTTTGCTTCAGATGGATGGATTCCAGCAGCATCGATGCAGAAACCCAGGAATTCTGTGGATTCCATGACAATCTGGCACTTTTCCTTCTTGAGTTTTAGGCCTGCCTCACAGAAACATTGGAGTACTGCACAGAAATGTTCCGCCAGGACTGCCGCTGATTCCCCCACGACCAGGACCATCAAAGTACGGGCAGACACCAGGAATATCCTTCAGTGCTCATTTCATAATACTTTGAAACAACCCCAGTGCTATGCTTACCCCAAACTGCACAGAGGTGCACTCAGAATGCACCTCTGTGTATGACTATTGTTTGTGCTTCTGAGGTAGTGTCATCTACCAGTAGCTGCTGGTAGGCCTGGGCAAGGTCTAGCTTAGCGAAGATTTGGCCTCCCTGGAGCGAGGCAAGGATGTGGCTTACCATTGGTACAGGGTAAGCATGCTGCTGTAGTGCCTTGTTTATGGTGCACTTGTAGTCCACACAGGTGCAAACATCCCTGTTAGGCTTAACTGGGGTCACTATGGGAGACTCCCACTGGCTACAGTTCACAGGTTGGAGCACTCCCTGCTGTACCAGCTTGTCTAGTTCTGCATCAATTTTATTCAATGCAAAGGGAACTCTGCACTATTTTAATCAGATTAGGTTGAGTGAAATGGGTGCCTCTTTGTATTGTCCCAGCTCGGTGCTTAATACGTCAGCATATTGTTGACATACCACTGCTAGATCAGCTGTTTGGATTCAATGGATGCCCATCACCCTGTTGCCCAGGGCCTTGAACCAGTCCAGACCTATGAGGCTGATGTGCGACCCTCTATGACACTGAGGGGACCCTTGAACCAGTCCAGATCTATGAGGCTGATGTGCGACCCTCTACTACACTGAGGAGACCCTTGAACTCTCTGAATTGTACTCCAATGGTAGCCTCGCCCCTTACAGGAACACACCAACTCAGGAAGTCTGTTAGCACTAAGCTCGATGATTTGAGCGGGACCTGCCATCGGCTATATTTGCAAATATGGTTGAAAGTTGTGAAGTAGATAATGGACAGGGCCGATCCAATATCTAGATCCATGGAGCATGGGACCACTTGCAGTTTTAGTTGGAGTCTTATTTTTTCTTTGATGGTGCGTTGGGCTACGCCTTCCTGAGCAGTGCTCAACTCTGTTCCGTCTTGGGGGTCATTTCCCCTTGTGCTGCTGCATCACAGGTTTCATTTCCTGCTGACGACCTCTGAAAACTCTGGCAATGTGCCCTTGTTTTCCACAGGCACGGCATTCTGCTGTGTGGAATCTGCACTCAGCTCTTTCATGCAGTCCCCCGCAGCCTGCACAGCTCTGTGGGGGAGTTGCTTTCTGTGGAGCATGGCCGTCTGGGTGGCTCTCTCTGCAAGCGATCAATTTCTTTGCTCTCACTGACCTCCCCTGAACCTTCTGCAGTCTCTTGGTGGATCACTGGGGGGTTGGTGTGTTTTTGATGGCCAGAGAGTCTTCATGATCCTTCCGGCAGTCTCATCCGCCATGACTTCCTTCAATGGGCCTTGGAAAGTCAGTTTCTCTGTGGAGAATAGGTTCTACTGTAATTCACTATTACGCAGGCCGCAAACGAGCCTGTCTCCAAGATGGTCTTCCAAATCAGGGAACTTGCATTGGCACGAAGCTTGGTGAAGGGCTGCCACGAACTCTGCTGCAGATTCCCCGGACTGCTGTTCACGTTGCTTGAATGCATAGCGCCAGGCGATGACCGAGAGTTTAGGCTAAAAAGTTCCTTTAATCTTTTCTTGAGGTCTGCGTAGGCCACAGTCTCTACACTTGTCGGTGCTATCAAATTTTCAGCAAAATCAAACGTGACTTTTCCGCAGACACATAGTAGGGCTGCTGCCTTCAGGACGTTGTCCGTGACCTGGTTAGCCCGGAGATAGTTGTCTACTCAGGAATCATATGAGCTCCACTGTTCTGGGTGAGTAATATCAAACTCGTTGAGCGTTTCCAGTTTAGCCATTTTGGGAAGGCCCCTGTGGTGCTGGTTAATGCCTGTACTGCTGCGGTTGGAGCTGGGCTGCACTTAGGAGTCCTGGGGACGGATCCCTCAGGTACGTCTGCATCTCCAGTGTGTCTTACTGGCAGGCAGAGCGGGGAGTGTGGTCCCACCAGGGCTCTTTACCTGGTCTGACACCCACTGATTTCAGTCTCTTGGTTAGCAGCAACTCTCTCTTCTGCAGCATCCCACCTTCGTCGCCACTGTTAAGTAGTAGGCTTGCCTAATTTACAACAGTGGAGATATATACAGCTCAAGTTGTATCCTGACAGCTCAGCATGGAAAAGTGTGCTTCAAAGAAACCTGAGATGTTTTGTTTTCTGATGGATTCTAATTCTGAAACAAAACCTACATCCTATCCTTAAAGAATATTTTTAAAGTTGAAATCACAGATTTTTTGATACATGGACTAAATTGGAATGTTACTTTTTCAGTTATGCAGAAAAAGAAAGGTGAAAAATTGAGAACAAAATTATGCCTAAAAGGACCTTTAGTAGACATATTGGGAAATATACCATGCACCCTCTCTCCTGAACTGTAGGATGAGAGGGAAAGAGGAAGAGAGAGGAAAAATCTCAGCCACTCGATTCAGTGGCAATTGAAAGTCCACAAGAATTGACACCTTGGAGTTTAATGGAATCTAGTATATCAGGAATAGACAATGCTGGGCAGCAGAGAGAATGATACACCAGTCCAGCTGTTTCCTAGAGCTCAGTTTCAACTAGAGGGCCTCACATGGAGTTATTGTAGATGCTGTAGCTGCCCTGGCATGCTTAATGAGACCTGGCTGTACATGTAGGATGAGGATGAAGATAGATGGGGATGTAATAGGCTATAGAAATAGCCTTGAAAACCAAGAGGAAAAGCTTCAACCAAGAGAAAAGTCAAGTAAAAGGAATTTGAGCCAAAAGCAATTAGAGAAAATGATTCAACTCGACCCTCCCTAGTTCTCCTGAAGATAGAGGGAGGGAAGAAGCATATTCAGACTTGCAAGATTCCTGTTGCTGTAAACAGATAATAAAAGTAGTATTAGCATTCATAACTTTGGTTTTCTAGTCAAAAGGCTGACAAATTTATTGCAGACTACTCTAGCATACAGCAGCAACTGCCGGAGTCCAGGTCCATTGAGGAACTGATAATATGGTTCTGGGGAAAGATCTGGGGACTGGAAGTCTAGATTCCTCTCAACCAGTGAGCCCAACATACCAAATGCAGACCACTCCAGATAGTGCTGTATCTCCCCTTAAATGCTCCTGCACATTCCCATATCCTTCCCACTTCACATCCTCCTCCCGTCTACAATCATATACACACACTCACACTGCACACACCACCAAACATCCACTACAACCTCTCATCAAATTATATACTGCTACCACCAGATATCACAGCAACACCTCTTTCGCCTCCCCTGTAGAACTTGCCTGAGGCTGTGTGTAAATCTTCTGTATTGATCCCCCACCCAACACCAACAAACCAAGGCTCTCCACCATAAGGTGGGAAATAATATGAAATGGGTGCTAATGCCTGTGTCCAAAAAGGGGAGTCAGTGAATGGGTCAGTGTTCAACCCCTATGACACAGTGTTCAATCCATAGGGCATAGAGCTTCAAGTGCCATTAGCACCCCGTTTTCTGCCCCACACCAAGTCTTTCCAGGTCTTTTTTAGGGCACCACCTGAATTTGCCCATAGCAAAAAAAAGGTCAAGTAGAATTCTTTTTTGGGGGGGAGGGATGTGTATATCTGCTCATGGGCTGGGGAAGGGGAGAAGTCCAGAATTGTAGAATTCACAACATCTGAATGAAGACTGACTAAGGATTGATCCAAGCAATCATCTATGAAGATTCTCAGTCACCCAGGTCATAATTGTCTCAAAGGTGCTTTTTTCAAATGGCAACTGGACTTTCTTCGTTTTTCCTTGAAGATGTTTCTCTTCTCATCCAAGTTGCCTTTTGAAAAAAAGCGCCTTTGGGATCCAAGCAATCAGTTATCTTCCCTTTCCGCTGACGTGGTGATGATGATGATGTTATCCATTCAGTTGTGTCAACTATTGGAGATTCTATGGGCCAGGTCTTCCCATTTCTTCTGATCTTGCACTGCTTCTTCGAATTCTTCTATGTTCTGACTGGTGTCAGCTTTGATAATCTCCGGCCACCATTTTCTTTCATGGCCTGGTTTCCTTTTACTACTAACTCTATCACTTTCTCCAGTGATTTCCCCCAGATGACATGGCCAAAGTAAGTGAGATGCAGCTTCTGCTCACCTCCTTTTCTTTTGTTGTAATCTTGCATTATCATGGATGGCAGAGGAAAGGTGATTGCTACATTACTTCTATTTTGTATTACATTTCTCAGTTCTTTTGCCCCTTTTCAGCTTGCAAAGCTCCTTCTTACATGGAGTCCTTTTAATTCTGCTATCCTATCACTATTAACTTCCTGGAACTCAATAGCAGCTACTACAGCCTCTATTCCTCATCCTGACAATATCCTTTAAATAAATACCCTGATGTACCTCCTAATCTATTGGTTGTGATTCTTCGGTACAATTGTATATCAGGAATAGCCTTTCAGAGAGATCATTCTAAAACCACTCACACTTTGATACCAAGTTGTAATTTAAAAGCCTTGGCAGATCATAGGGCTTCCATGAGCACTGCAGGCTGGTGCAAGGGGTTGGTATAAATGGAGATTTTTAAATCTCCATATTAAATTAAATATGATTTAATGCTTACACTGCCACTATAGTAAGGGATCCTCTAAAGACTTGGAGAAACTTGATTTAAAAGTTAAGCCAATCTTTCTTTTGCTGCTTGAATCATGAATTAAATGGATTTGAATCAATCCATATCTGTTGTGAAAGCGAACCAATGGAATAGTTTATTGCAGCATGAATAATGCATAAATTGTCCTAAATTACACTCTCAACTAAGTGGGACTGAACTCTTATAATCTACAGGCTAATTTAAAAATTCTTTCTTCTACATGATTGCTCTGTTTTCCAGCGTTTGATGTTCTCAAAATGAATACAGATTCTTTTATATCAAAGACTTTCCAGAATCATGTGGGTGGATGTACTTATTTATCATCCTTATTGGGTGTATTCATTTAGTTAACTTTTTCAGTTTTTTTTAATTCAGATGAAAGTCTTATATTTTCATTGGCTTCTTCTCAACTTCAACAATTATAAATGTAGCTTTTTAGTTTTCTAACAAATATTTCTATGTTATATAATCAGATAGTGCTTTGCAGATGGGTTCAATGACACTATAAGAGGTACTCCAAGTTTACATAGTTACGTGTGCACTTAATATAGCAGTTGTGCTTCTAATTCTGTAGGAGATACTATGAAATTTCTGTGATTGTATGAAAATATTAAAAGATCGTGTGATAAAGGAAAGCATAGCAAAGTCAACTTTATTGTACAGTACAAATAGTCCTTGACTGATCATGGAGATCATGGTGGTTGTTAAATGAAACACTACATGATTGCCTCACAACTCCGCTGCTCTTCCTGATGAAGTTGTTAAGTAGAGAAGGGGCTGCTTCAGGGGCCCTGGGGGAGACCATGGGAGTCCTGGCATAGGCTCTGCCCGGACCATCCTGAGATTTCCCCTCCCCTCAAGGCAACCCATGCTCCGCTTCCTTCCCCTTGGTATCCCCACAAGCCTAGGGCCTGCTAGTCACCCAGATGGGTCCTGCCTGCTTTTCCCCATGCCCTGTCACCAACTGCTCACTTGCCTTTGTAGAGCTTCTTCTAAAATCTCCACAGATCGTATTGGGGAAATCTCTGGAACTATGTATCTCCAGTGCTCTGGAGATCCATTGGAGAAGAAGAACAAGTCGTTCCATCCCTATTCCTACTTATCTTTGCAAACATCTTTTCATCTATCATGTTCATGCATTTCTTCATTTTTTTCCCTTCAAATTTCTCATCTTTCTCTTTTCAAGGATCTCATAGTTATATCTGTGATTTTTTAAAAAAAGTCTTCCTTAATATACTGCTGTTAGCACCTTCAGGAACCAATCATCATCACTTCCATGTTTCTGGAAAATATATCATAACTGAAGCTGATTTAGATGAAGTGCATTGTGAAGGAAACGAAAAAACAGTCAATAAACTCAACAAGCAGGCAATAAAGCTCAATATTTTTTCCATTTGTGCGTTCGTCAATCCAACTGAAGAACAAAAAACCCAAAACAAAACACACACACACACACACACACGGTGTGCACATTTCCTGCTTGACATAAAGCTGTACTTCCACTTCCCAAATTGTCATCTCTCGGTCAAAATTCTGCCAAACTGCTTCGCAAGCTTGCTGCAGTGGTTTTTGCATTCACTCTGGAAGAGAATAACATGATCCAATGCAAGATTGATTATGTCTTCTTGGGGGAAATTGAATCTGTCATGCATGTCTTACTGCATTTTTGGTATGGCTTAGTTCACAGACTTAATAAATCCTTTGCTGCTAAATTATTTTGGTAGGTCAGAAAGGAAATGTTTGGTGGAACTTACTGAGGAGTTGTCTTCAGAAACGTCTAGAAAAGTAGCTACGTTTTGTTACATCCATGCTGTTCTGTTGTTACTGGTTTAGGCTTTCAGTTGTCAAACATGTACTCACATGCAAAGGAATATATACGTGTGTGTTTGTGTGTGTGTAGAGAGGGGAGGGAGGGAGGAATGGAAAGAAAGAGAGGAAAGAGGGAGAGAAAGAGAGAGAACAAGAGTGAGAATAGGATTGACTTTAAAGGGTAGAGCAAAATATTTTGGCCTTGTGTATTTAGGAATAAAACACGTACAAGGGTGCAAGAGTAAGACTAGAAAATTGGATGGTGTTGCATTAGTAGAGAGAGAGATTTTACCATCTTCCATAATACTGGAATTCAGGATTATACAGTGAAATGGATGGGTATTAGATTCAAAATAATAGCTATTCTCTTTCACAATTTGTTTCAGTGGGGGAAAAAAAATGTAATTGACCGGCATTTTCATTTGAGAAAAGAAAAAAGAAAACTGCTTCTTGGAAAATTGTTCTGCTAAGTCCTGTTACGTTGGCTAGAATAGAATGTATGGCTTTCAGAAACAGCTACTGGAGAGCTGCTCTAATTGTATCTTGCTTGCGTAGTTGTGCTTAGAAATTTGTGAACGTTTTTGATTTTTCAATATTTTTTGCATAAATTTAACCTAAAAATATCTGTTCTCCACACACTTTGTAAAAGTAGATAAAGAGAACTACACTTAACAAACGAGTCAAAGACATTATTAGGCTTGTTCATTTATTGAGGAAAATGGTCCAAAACTGCATATTTGTATGTGGCAAAAGCCTGTGAATTTTTGCTTTTAATCTCAGTATGGGCAACTATAACTGCAGCTAAATATTTCCAATTACTGTTCATCAGTCCTACAGATCAGCTTGGAAGAATTTCAGCCCATTCCTCCTTATAGAAAAGCTCCGATACAGGGATCTGGTGGGCTTTCTTACATGAACTGTCTTTTTCAGGTCCTTCCGCAACATTTCTGTAAGATTAAGGCCAGGATTTGTACTTGGCCATTTCAAAATTTAAGAACTCTTAAAACTCTTCTGCTTTAACCATTCTTGGCTGTACAACTTGTCTATTTTGGTTTGTTGACTTGCTCTGACCCACTTTCTCTTGAGCTTCAGTTCACAGACAGATCCCCTGACATTTTCCTGTAGAATTTGCTGATCGAGTTCAGGATTCATAGTTTCACCCATGATGGCAAGCTTTCTTAGTACAGAGACAGCAAGTCAGGCACAAAGCATATTATTGTCACTACCATGTTTCACAGATGGGATAAGAGTCTTATGCTGGAATGCAGTGTTTGCCTTTCTCCAAACATAACATTTTTCATTGAAGTACAACTTCTATTTTAGTCTCATCTGTCAACAGAACATTCTTCCAATAGCCTTCTGGTTTATCCACAAGCTGTTTTTTTACAAGCTGTAGATGGGCAGCAGTCTTCTTTTGGTAAAAGTTGCTTTCTCCTTGCAATCTTGCCATGCATACTGTTGTTCAGTGTTATCCACATAGTGGTCTCATGAACACTGACATTCACCATTGTTACAGAGGCCTCTAGTTCTTATGACTTTACTCTGGGGTTCTTTGCTCTTGGTGAGATTTTTGTTAGTCATCCGTTCCTGTAGAGAATAATTATTTATTTTAGGAAATTTATATTGCCGCCTGCGACTGCCGCACATGGCGACTCAAGGCAGCTTGCAGAAATATAAAAACCTCATATATAAAACAATAGAACTAGTAAAAGAGAGTAATCATATAATGAATTAATACTTGCACCCGGAAGCAAATCAGCAACCAATGCAGCTCCTGCAGGAGAGATAATACATGTGCACCCTGAGATCTGCAGAAAACCATCCGGGACGCTGCATTTTGTACCAACTGGAGCTTCCGGATGCCCTTCAAGGGCAGCCACATGTGGACCACATTGCAATAGTCAAGATGGGAAGTGACTAGGGCATGAGTGACTGTGCATTGGGATAATGGGGTGAAATTCTTTCTGTTTGTACACAATCTGACTGATAGTGGACTGGTGACATCCATTCTTGTTGGAAATAGCTTTGTAACCTTTGCTAGGTTACATGGAATTATGTCCTGAGAACATAACTGTTTTTTTGGAGGTTTTAGAAATTTTCCTTTCTTCAAGCCATAACACATCCACATATCTATTTTCTAAAGATCAGACTTTGATAGTGAATACCCAGAATTCAATTCTTTAAATAAGGTAGGACCTCCCACATTTGCATATTTAGCTTTGGATCATTTTCCATAATAAATGAACAAGTATAGGTGTTTTTACTTACTAGTTTTATTGGTTCTCTTTATCTAGTTTTAGGACTTTTCTGTGGAAAACAGATCACATTTTTGCATAAATATGATCTAAAATATGGTCTGTTTTATCAAAAGTCTTAAAACTAGGTAAAGAGAATCCTATTAAACAAATAAAAATTAAAAAGGATTCACAAAAGTTTACGCACCACTGTATTTCTTAAAATAATCTGAATGTAAATATGAAGCTGGATTTTTGTCAAATTTAGAAGACACCCCCCGCCCCTTATTAGATCTTCTAAGTATAATGCTCAAGAGAGGGTAGATTCTTCTCAGATACAATAAACTTCTTTAGTAAATTCTTGTTGCTGTTTTGTTCATTACAGTATAGTGCCACCTGGTGGATTTTTTACTTCTCCCAACAGTATTATTAAAATGGAAATCTGGACATGAAATTCCATGATGAAATCCATGAAGTATTCCTTTCAGTTTTGATACTTGAACTTCACAATATAGTTGTCTGTAAATGATAAAAATAGTCTTTTAGTTCTTCGTAACATATATAGTATGGACTGGTATTCATGGATATGTTCTGTTGGGCTTCTACCTGTTTTTCTCCACAGTGATGTTCACAGTCTTTACATTTGATTTAGTATATTTTGTATATTACTCCTGTTTTGTATTCTTTTGATACTGGAAGGAGAATCTTGGCAAGAGTACCATTTCCCAGGGAGGAGACAGTAGATTCTAGAGAGAAATTCAATTAAGAGACGGCACAGTCCCAAGCTGGGTGGCGGAAGGGAGGAAGATGTCCAGGCTAGTCATGCCCTAGAATCTCCCAGGTATCTCTATAGGTTAGAAAGTTAAGGCTTTACTCCGGCAAGATTCTGTCTATTAGATATATATAATTGGAGTCTTTTGATTTTATTGTATCATCTTTGGACTTGGGCCTGATGTGCAGATACATAAAACATAAATTACCTTATTTTATTTATTAAATTTAAGCTGCTTGACTATTGAAATCTCTCAATGATTTACAATAAAGAACATAACTAAAACATAAAACCAAGGATAAAATTAAAGTCATACTAGTAGTGTGATCCTTCTGTTATTTATTCAAACTGCTATTTAAAAATATTAAATTGGAGTACATCATTGTACAGGTTGTCCTCGACTTAGAACAATTCATTTAGTGACTGTTCAAAGTTACAATGGCACTGAAAAAAGTGACTTATGACTGGTTTTCATACTTACAACTGCTGCAATATCCCCATGCTCACATGATCAAAATTCAGATGCTTGGTAACTGGTTCATATTTATGACGGTTGCACTGTCCCGGGGTCATGTGAACCCCTTTTGTGACCTTCTGACAAGCAAAGTCAATGGGTAAACCAGATTCACTTAACAACCATATAACTAACTTAACAACTGCCATGATTCACTTAACAACAGTGGCAAGAAAAGTCATAAAATGGAGCAAACTCACTTAGCAACATAAATTTTGGGCTCAATTGTGGTCATAAGTTGAGGATTACCTGTACACGGTGGCAGAAAATGCCATAATTTTCTTAGTTATTGGGTATGTGTTTTCTTTCATCTGCCGTAAATCTCTTTACATCTAGTTTTAATCAATTTTCTGTTGGTTCCATTATTGTGAGAGATGGAGAAATGTTTCACCAGTGACATTTCAATCATTTTATATATGATACCTCTGCTATATATGCTCTTCTCTCTCTTCTCTCCAAGCTAACAAGTTCTAGATGCTGTAGGCAAGATGCTCTAGCACATAACTATTTTAATTGTCTTTGCTATTTTTATTCACTGTTCATATTTATCTTTATTTAGAAAGAAGCTCTCATGGATTTTGTTCTGTGCAAATATGTCCTGAATTTAAGACATATCTAATGACTAACTTCCAAACTGTCTTCACAGTAACCATAACCCATACTCAATAGTTCTCTCTTTCTGTTTTTTCCAGCTTGACAGTATATTGTCTCCTCCACCTATGCCATTTCGAAAATCCAGTAATCCTGAGGTTTCTTCTGGCCCTGGAAAATCGCTGAAATTTAAAAGGCAGCTCAGTGAAGATGGACGACCTTTTAGAAGAGGAAGTCTTGGAGGAGCACTAACTGGTAAGGAAAATGACTGTAAAAATACTCATGTACGTTTCCTTTAGAACACACTTTTCCAGTATTCCAGTATTCTACCAATACTTGCTTGACTACTGCAGGAACAGAGTACAGGCAGTCCTCAACTTACAGCCACAGTGGAGCCCAACATTTATGTTGTTAAGTGAGACATTTGTTAAGTGAGCCCCATTTTACAACCTTTTTTGCCTCAGTTGTTAAGTGAATTACTGCAGTTGATAAGTTAGTAATCCGGTTGTTAAGTGAATCTGGGTTCCCCACTGTCAGAAGGTCACAAAAAGTGATCACATGACGGACATAAATATGAATCAGTTGCCAAGTGTTTGAAATTTGATCACATGATCACGGGGATCACGGGGATGCTGCAAAGGTTGTAGGTGTGAAAAACGGTCATAACTCACTTTTTTCAACTTTGAACAGTTATTAAATGAACAGTTGTAAGTCGTGGACTACCTGTACCTTTGGACTCATTGTGTCCTTACTGATTAATGTTACAGCAAAACAGACATTAGTCCTCTGTCATTGACCTCGCTGTATATGATAACTTCTCTCTCATCAACCTTGCTGTCATTGGTCCTCCTCTTATTCTACTGTCAACCATGTCTATTTCTATATACTTATCCTATAAACATAATAATGTTTTACCAAATTATTTTAAAATGCCTTTTTAGACATCAAGCTGAAATATCAGAAAAGCTTGTGTAGATAAATATGCTTGAATGTATACATATATATCCAACACACTGAGGTTTTTTTTTAAAGTTAAGCAGCATTGTGCAGAAATGGTATAACTAAGAGTACACCAACAAATTAAAGGCATGAGAAAAAGAAATATAAATGTATCTAAAAGTACAGGTAGTCCTTGACTTACAACCACAATTGAGCCTAGAATTTATATTTTAAGTGACAAATTTGTCAAGTGAGTTTTGCCCCATTTTATGACTTTTCTATCCACATTTGTTAAGTGAATCACTGCAGTTGTTAATTTAATAACACGGTTGTTAAGTGAATCTGGCTTCCCCATTGACTTTGCTTGACAGAAGGTTGCAAAAGGTGATCACATGACCCCAGGACACTGCAATGGCCATAAATATGAACCATGTCAAGCATCAAAATGTAAATCACGTGACCAAGGGCATGCTACAATGGACATAAGTGTGAAAAATGGTCATAAGTCACTTTTTTTAGTGCTGTTAAAACTTCGTACGGTCACTGAATGAACCGTTATAAGTTGAGGACTATCTGTACTGTATATCAAGCTACTTGCTATGTTTTTGTAACCTTCAAAGCTTTCAAGCTTTCACCATATCCATACAACACTTCATGCATTGTGGTTTGTTTTCTACACTTTTCATCTCTCCTTCAGGTTATCATTAATTTTATCCAACTACAACTTTGTTAGTTTTGTCTCCACTTTTCTCTTTTTTCATATATTTTTGTAGGTTTATCCTCACTGAAAGTTAGTCAAAATTACCTCAATGTATTTTTTTTTCATACTGGTTCCTTACTTTTGTGTTCAATACACATTTGTTTAGTACACATTCATTCTTGGCCCACTCTCTTCTTGCTTTAGCATGTACCATAGTTGGATACCAAATATCCAATTCCCTCTACATTTAATTTACTTTTATGTCTGTCCTGACATAGACAAACTTAATCTCCTATATGCAGCCATGTTTTTTTTCTTTTGACAAACACTTGTTCTTCACAGTAGACCACATGGTAGTCACTATTCTTTTTGCCCGTATTTTTACCTGTTAAAAGTTTCTACAGCTGTTTAGTTATCTTTGATGATTATGCTACCGTCTGTTTTCTCCAGTTTCTTGCTGTTTATGTATATTTTCCAGGTGTTGAGTTACTTTCACCCTTTGGGTATAATTGTGTTGGTTTTTGATGCATCAGTTTTCAAAACCATACTTTGTATTGCATCATACATACACAACATTCTCTGTGGAGATCTTGGTGCTCTCTGAGGTTGCTTGTTTGCTTGCATTAATGATGTTACTTACTTGGCTAATGGTCTCCAAGCAAACAAACAACCTCCAGCATCAAGAACTCCAGAGATTAAACCTGAGCTGCAGATATTTTCTTCAATTGGGTTAAAATTCTTCATATGTCTTTTGGGTTTGCAGCCAACAATATGGCATCATCTGCATACAAAAGCATACCAAGAGTTACTTCCCCAACCAATATATTTTTACTGGGATGAAATTTATCCATAAATATATTAAACAACCAATATCCTATCATATGTTATTTTCTTTCTCAGTGTTGAAACCATTCATACGCATTCCATTTATTCTCATTAATGCTTCATTTCCCATCATATACCATACTTACTATATTCAGTAACTAACAGCCAATGCCAATCTTAACCAAAATATTCTATAATTTCCATCTAAATCAAGAAACACACAATAAATGATCTTTTTTCACCTTTATATGACCTTTTGAAGAAGAACAAAAATTTGGTATGAATTTTTGCTGCTCTGCATAAAATTGCATTGTATTTCACAGCTACTGCTCCTTTCTATCCTTTCTATCAGAGTTTTACTAAACACCATCCTGTGTTTGGTAAATTACTCACTCTTTTTTAGGGGATTAATATTGACAATTTTCCAGTTATCAGTCAGAAATTCAGTCTTCAGATAATGTTAAAAAAGTTACCAAGCAAATATCTATATTTTAATACTTCTCCAGCTTATATCATCTATATATCATTTATATTTTTAAACTTCCTTATATCATTTTTATTTTAATTTTTTTCACTTGGATGTGAAGATTTATTTCAAGTAATTCTTCAACATTGCATAATCATTCCCATAGAAACATCTAATATTTATCTTTTAGCACTCTTCATAATAATTTGGCACACAATGCCTCCTTTTTAAAAACATTAATAATAATATATGGGTAATAAATGTATCTTTACCCCATTTTTAGCTGATTTTTTAAAAATTTCAGGATGCGTTGTTTTTTTGTGTTTGGCCAGGATGGAAGAAGAAAGATTGTGTAGTCAAATTTTGCCTGTTAAGTGATTTTTCAGAATTCCTTCTACATCTCCTTGCTTCTGTCATAATAAGATAAGATTTTTTTCCCCAAAAATGCCAACAAGTGAAAATATCTATAGTAGTGAATTTATGCCATTGTGTTCTAATACTTTCATAAAAGCAGTTATTAAAAAAGGATTCTGATTTGTTCTCACATTTTTTACAATTCCTTTGATACCAGGCTGAATGCTAAGACAGGTAAAGTTCAATACTTCTTTGAGCTTTAGAAAGCAGCACCGGACACTGATTTTACTGCAAATCTAATTTTATATCATAAAATGATTATCAACATATTAAAGCATTTGAAAGAGAGGTTTTGATCCTGAGATATCAGAGAAGAATCCTGTTAAACACGGGTATAGTAGGTGCAGAAAATTGGAATGCATTCTTCAAAGTTTGACAAAGAATTAATTGGCAGATAGGAAAGGGTTGTAATATTAGACAAAGCACACTATAGGTTAATCATCCTTTTATTCATCTTCTGCAGGAACTTTCTAAATAAAGTAAGCAGATCATTAAAATAACCATATAAGTGATATCAGTGATACTAAGAATAGACCAAGGAAGAAAGAACTTGCACAATAAACTTTGAAGTGTAAAATTTGAACAGTTGAAATGTTTCTTTTTATTAATAATTATATCAGTTAAAGGAAAATGGATGTTAGCTATTTCAGGACCAATACAATGACATTGCTGAGGCAAAGCTTTCTAGACATAGAAGAATATTAGGTGATGTAATAAGTCCCACCTTCAAGGAAAATATCTATGTGATTGCTGGCTTCAACTTGATATCATGTGATCAATCAGTCAGTCAGTCAGTCAGTCAATCAATCAATCAATCAATCAATGCTGCTTGAAATTGAGATATTTAAAATTAAAAAAAATATTGAGGAAGCATGAGAGGTAATGGATACAGTACAGAAACATTTTAGACCTGGTCACGCTTGACATTTTGAGAATATGTAGTGAATGTACTCACAAAATGGCAACTTCCATATTCTCAATATATGCTGACCATGGCCAGTCAGATAACAAAAGAACCTTTTTCTAGGATATTTTATTTCATTTCAATAGAGGTTTTTAAAACAACTGTCGGCATTGATGCCATATAAAATGCTTGTCTCTAGAAAAATCAGGATCTAAATGATGCCAGTGTACAGTAATTGATGAGCAATACATCAATGCAGTTGAATTTTTATAAAATACATAATTAAGTTGTGAGGTTTTCTATAATTATGATAACAAATGATTTTGATGGTTTTAAGAAAAAATCTAAATAATAATCGACCTGTATTACTTAGTGAAAGTTGAAGATATTCTTCATTTTATCAAACGGATGCGAAGTATCTTATAATGGGAGTAGGCAGGATGTCTCAGTTTCTGAACTTCCCAAAGGTATTAATTAACTAGCCTGTGTTAAAAGCAGAAGGATGGCTCATTGGATTGATCCAGCAATCTTTCCATGAGCTTTTCTTTTGGGCCAGACTAATACTTCCTTGCTATTATGGCTTTTTAACAAAGTAAATTTGGTGAAAGTTAAATTCTATTTTCATGTCTGCTTGCTTGACAATTTCATAAAATTGTATCAGAAAAGCATTAAACAGGCCTAGATGGGAATAAAGACAGTGAGATTGAAAGTAAAAAGACGGAGTGTCTATTAATTCAGAACTTGAATTATTCCAGGATAATGCTAACATTAATTCTGATTTGGGTGGGACTCCCCAGAAAGAACTGATTCAGAATATGGAGGATTTCCTGGACTCACAACTCCTTCCAGAAGATATGGCCAGGAGAATCTTTGTCCAGTTCCACCTAGTTGACCACTTAACTAGTTCACTTTCCTTGAAACAAAATTTACTGGCAGCATTCACTTATGACTTTATCATTCTCAACTGGATTATTATAATATGCTTATATGGGCCACCTTGAAGGTCACCTGGGAACTCACATTGGTATAAAATTCAATAACCTATATACTAATAGAACTGTTCTGATATCGTGATTCATCACCAGTATTACAGGACCTGCATTGATTGCCATTTTGATTTCATGTTCAATTCAAAGTGCTTTTAATCATCTATATAGTTCTGCATAATTTGACACTTACATATCTATGAGATCATCTACTTCAAGTAAAATTTGCCTGCCTAAGAGTGTGCAAAGTGTGCAGCTAGGTGTTCTCTCTACGTGCAAAGTTTAGCAGGAAAGGATTTAGCGATGAGTATTCTATGTTGAAGTTCTGCTCCTGTGGAATCTGTAACCTTTAGAAATAAGGTTTGCATCCTTGTTAATATTCAAATAGTTTGCTAAGATTCAAATAGTTTGCTAAGACCCAGCAGTTTAGTTCCAGGATGAAGAACTTGATGGAATCTGGGATGTGTGTTGGTGTTGATTGTTGTTATTATTTATGTTGAACTGCATGCTAGGTTTTGGGGATGGGGTATGAATTGTTTTTATATAGGTCTTTAAACTGCTTTTGATTGAAGTGGCATAAAAGCAACAGAAATAATTAAAGCAATCCATTTATTACTGAGATACAAAACATCATGTAATAGATATTATAAAGATATACTATAGATACAGATATTATAAAGCAGTGACTAGTCAAAGATCTAAATAGATTAAAATTGAATTTGTATTTAAAAAAGCCCCTTTCTTTGTATCCATTTGGTGTTTTTCTCGGATGTAATGAACTGTGATATTGATTAAAGTACATCCTACTCAATCTGAAATGTGCTTTTGCCACTTATTTCTAAAACGTTTCTATTATTTATGGACATTAATTTTAGCTTAATCGTTGAGCTGGATCTCATT
Organism: Oxyrhabdium leporinum; assembly: GCA_032468155.1. Taxonomy (NCBI): domain Eukaryota; kingdom Metazoa; phylum Chordata; class Lepidosauria; order Squamata; family Cyclocoridae; genus Oxyrhabdium; species Oxyrhabdium leporinum. The sequence goes on along the minus strand of JANHFL010009241.1, from coordinate 269,718 downwards.
TCTTCCTTTATTACAGAGTGTTTTGAAAAAGTGAAAGTCATTTTTAAAGAGCAAAGAATTAAAATAACACTAATTGTAAATGTTAACTGGGCAATTATTTCAAACTGCTGCGAATATTTTAGGACCTCAGTAATGTTTGCTGGATAGCTTTTATTACTATATGAAAAAGGGAAGGGGCAGGAAAGTGCTGAATTTTGTTAATGGGGTTCGTACCAATGTTTTGCTTGCATTAGCCAAGGACAACATAATTAGGACAGCTGTAATTCTAGCTTTGATTGAATTTTATCAGCTTTAATAGACTGGAGGTTCATCACTGTTTTAAATCTGGCAGAGAAAAAAGTACTGTCCATTAATTTTAACCATATGTACTTGAGTAATACACTTGACAGATGCTAATTCCTTAAGTTGTAAGCAGCAAATGATGCATGAATTAAGCAGCACCATACTTTTTATGCCTGCTTGTATTCTTCCCTTGTTGGGTTTAAATAAAGTTTCTTGATGTAGCCACAATGATATTATATAATAATAATGAAGGATTTGAAAACACTGGTTTAAAATCAATTCATTATCTATTTTTGATATTAAGATTAATGAGTATTATACTAAATTTACATATATTTATGTTAAAGATAAATGCAGGCATGTGCATTTCATCTTTTGCTTTGGTGAGATTGATACAATGGGAAAGCATGCTATAACTATAACTCCTGGCTAGATTCAAAAAATACAAATTTTGTATTTCCCATCCTGAAGTTAAATTATAATTATAAAAGTATACTTGATGTAAATTCTTTTCTAGAATAGATATTATGGAAAATATTTCCCCTGTGTTCCTCTGGGGCATAACATGTCAGAAAGGAGAGGGCAGAGGGGAGAACAACAACAACAACAAATCCCTAATTTGGGATTGGATTCTGTGGACCTGATATTGATTGTACCTTAGATAAGGCTCTTTATTTTCGTTAGATAATGTTTATCTTTTTAAAGCAATAAATTTATCTTTGAAAGGTAAAATAGATTTCCTTAGGATTCAACAATGATTTATTTCTGTCAGGAGAACTATCAGTTTAGTATTTTGACAACGCAGTACACTTAGTAACTGGCATAATATATACATACCAGTTTTTCTTTTAGAAATTCTCTTTAATGACTGGCCACACACACATTTGAACTGCAGGTATTCACAAACAAAAAATAATAGCACAAATAGCTAAATTATATTGACAGGTATATTACATGTCTCTTACAGTGTAGTGGATAAATTATAGGATAGTTGTTATCTAACAGTTTATTAATCTCAAATAGGCAGCACAAATGAAAGAAAAAAGGAATTGCTATTAACCCGTAACTGAACTATTTCTGTTCATCCATATCAGTTTGTCATATAAAATTATTACTTTGCCATCAAGGATGGTTGAAAAACTCTGACTTTAGAAGCTTATAAAAGCAGAAATTTGAGAATTACAGGTAGTCCTCAATTTATGACCACAATGAGCCCAAAATTTCTGTTGCTAAGTGAAACATTTGTTAAGTGAGTTTTGTCCCATTTTATGACTTTTCTGGACACAGTTGTTAAGTGAATCACTGCAGTTGGTAAATTAGCAACAGGATTGTTAAGTGAAACTGGTTTCCCCGTTGACTTTGCTTGTCAGAAGGTCGCAAAAGGGGATCGTGTGACACCCCCCCCCGGACAGTGCAACCATCATAAATAAGAGTCAGTTGCCAAGCATCTGGATTTTGATCATATGACCATGGGGATGCTGCAATGGTCATAAGTGTGAAAAATGAACATGTCACTTTTTTCAGTGACATAACTTTGAATGGTCACTAAATGAGCTGTTGTAAGTCAAGGACTATTTGCACTTTCTGTTAAATTTCTCCAAATGTGTCCAGCTTTTAGCTCTAAGATTTGCTTTTATCTGTCTTAATTTTGCAGCACTTTGTTAACTTTCTAAAATACATACTGTAAACTTAAGTCTTAATAATTATTTTTGTTCTCTTGGCAGGCAGGTATTTGTTGCCAAATGCTGTTACCCAACATTCATGGCAAACTGGCGAAACTTCCAATCTTGTCCGAATGCGCACCCAAGCTCTTGGACAATCCGCTCCTTCTCTAACAGCTAGCTTGGTGAGTTACATTTCCAAATATTTGTTCAATCAAAAAATTATTAATGTTAATATAATATTATAGCTAGGATTTTATTTGCACACGAGTGAAATAACCCAAAATTGCTTTCCAAAAACACAATAATTCAGGGCCTTTCATATAACTGGGTTGATTATTGTATATCATTGTATTAAACATGTTCAATGTATCTGAATTACGTTTGCTGGGAGGCCTCTAATTTTGAATTGTGTTACTCATTTCATATAAAATGAGCTGGCAGTATATTTTATTATAAGTTTTTCCATTTAAGTCGTCTGTTTAAGAAAAAGAGGCCCCCTGCTTTCAAATATTAGGTTTTTTATAGATTATCTGTTGCTGTATGCATGTAACAGGCATACTCAACAAGTATGACTCTCTTATGTGTATATTTGGATGTCACCAAATAATGGACAGAAACCTAATGTAGCATACAGTTCTTATTTAGTGCAGAAATAAAAAAAAATATGTTGCAAAAGAGACTAAATCTGATATGTGTAGATGGTAGTTTGCATAGTCAGTTTTGCGAGAATGTTGATAACATACACTTAAAATCCAGATGTGGAATATATTATTGTTTTCCATCTGACTGCTGAGTCTACATTAGGCACAGTAATTGATATTTGAAAGTGTAGAATATATTTTGTATTTTAAGGTATGATTGGGTGCATGTCACCCAGTATTATTATGGAAGCAGTGTTGTATACATAATGTCCACTAGATGGCATAAAAACCAAGTGTGTATCATATAGCATTATTGCTCTATTTTGAGAAAAGCTTCTTAGTGGTTTTGTTCTTAAGTCCTACTAACTGGGACTTGTTTTTCCTAAGAAATACACTTATATTTCTACATGCATTTTATTATTGTGTTTCTTAACTATTTAATACATAAACATTGCAATTATTGTAACATCTTCCTGTGTTAGGATTCTAAAAGCAAAATATAGTTTTGACTTTGAAAAAAATCTAGAGCTAGCTGTTAACTAATGCATATTGATTATACAGAAGAATTAAAACACATACTTATATTTTAAACAAAATAATGAAATATTTACTGTTATTTGTGTAAATATTTTATGAATGGAATAGGAATTTGGAAAGGAATTCTAAAATTGTACTTTATCTGGAATTCAGAATAGAGATTTTATTAGAATTGACTAATTGCAGCTTCAGAATTCTAGAAAACCCACACAACCAATTCATATTTATTTATTTCTACTGCTTTTTAAAAACTGATTTGTAAAGATTCAAAACTTCTAGCTATTTTCAGTTGAGACTCTTCTCTCTTGAACCTTCCCATCTTGTGCTTATTCAGTTACAACCCACTGTTTATGCTCAGGCAGTGAGAGTTCTGGATCCTTCTCCATAACACACTTCTTGGTTTGGTCCATGAACTGAAGTTTTACAAGGCAGTGGTCTTGGAAACTTTCTAATTAGGTACTTTCTAGAGAAAGTACTGGCGATTTTCTTCTGTATGAACCAGATAACTCCTTTCTTGTTGTTCAGTAGTCTTTTTGACATTTACATGTTTCAAGTTTCCTTTGATGTCTCTTCTGAATCAGTCTTTGCAGTACTGTTTCATTTTCTGGAATTACAAAAGGGTGAGACCATTCATTCATTCTTTTATTCATTCAGTTATTCAGTTCATTCATTCATTCATTCATTCATTCATTTTGAAGAGAAAATGGTTGAAGATGATACATTACTTTGCACCTATAGTATGAGCTACCGGTATTTGACCGTTAGGGCTGATAGTGAGAAATAAATAGGGGTGACTGGGGAATTCACACCCAATTCTTGCTGTTTCTCAGCTGTTCTGTTAGTTAAAGGAATCTATTTGTTTAAGAAAAAGAACACACGTTCTTCACTTGGGACTTAATCACAGCCTTCCTATAAAGTTGTTAGTTAGAAGAGAGGCATTTTTATCTTCTTGTATCATCTAATAAATGTATCTTTTACTTCAAATATAATGAGTACTTATAAGCATTTGTTGGTAATTGGATTAATTCTATGCAGTTAGTCCCCGAAGAACAATCTCATATATATATATATATTGCACATTGGAGCTGTTTATCCATAGCTCTAGATATGCATTTAAGCAACCTTACATCTATGTTTGTGAACATTAACAATAAGATTTCACAACCATAAACTTTTTTTCTTTAACTTTAAAGGTTTAAATTAAAGTCTTAAATTAAATTAAATTAAAACTTTAACGTATGAAGAATCATTGCAGGAACTGGGTATGTCTAGTTTAATGAAGGACTCGGGGCGACATGAAAGCAGGTTCCAATATCTAAAGCAAGGGTGGAATCCAGCCTGTGCAGCCATCCTGGAAACTGTAAGGGTCCGGCATGCATCACTTCAGCCCGGCCTGACCCCACCCATTCTGGCAGGCGGCATGTGCGCAGGAGATGGCAGGAGGACACGCTCAGAGGCCTGTCCCATGCCATCCCAGCAGGCACACATGTGCACAGGAGGAGGTGGGTGCACATGCGCACAGGCCCAGCCCATGCCATCCTGGCAGGCACTCATGTGCACAGTAGGAGGCAAGCACAAGCATGCACAGGCCCGGCCCCACATGGGGCACATAGAGGAGCCTACAGCAATGGGGCTGGTTAGTGTCCTGAAAATCCTCCCTGCCACTATTTAATTAATTTTTAACATTGCTTGCATGTTTTAAAAATTTTATATACAGTTTTGATGTTTTTAGTATTTTATTTGTACACTGCCCAGAGTCCCTCTGCGAGATGGGTGGTTTTAAAATTTTGATACTGAATTTCTATTGTTAGTAACAGATACATTACAAGTTCTGGAATATCTGGAACTTTTGCTTTGTTTTCTTTTTTGCAGCATTTGTTATGAATCACA
>JANHFL010009241.1:232846-253493 GCA_032468155.1 Oxyrhabdium leporinum | reverse complement strand
TCTTTCTTTCTTTCTTTCTTTCTTTCTTTCTTTCTTTCTTTCTTTCTTTCTTTCTTTCTTTCTTTCTCTCTGTCTCTGTCTCTGTCTCTCTCTCTCTCTCTCTCTCTTAATGATTCCCTCCCTTACTCTGTACACCAAGCGAATCCTGTTTTTAAGGCTTCTTCGTTCTGGGAGCGTTTGAAGGATTACACCCCCTGCTTGACCAGGAGTCCAGGGGTCTCTTCGCCTCCCCTGCTATCCCTTCCTTCAAACTGGCCTCTGGTCTCCTGGCTTTGTCAGGGAGCTGAATTGGGGTGGGATTTTTTTGCAGAGCAATGAAAGCAACTCAACACCATCAAGTTGCATTTTTCTCCCAAGGGCTGGTGGGTTTACTTGTTATGGGTGTTTTTTTTTTTAAAGAAAACATCCTGCTTTTATTAGTGCTTATATATAACTCAAGGTGGCAAACATGCCTAATATTGAGGGATCCTTGATACTTTCCGAACTTGGTTGTTTGCTTGCAGATGTTTCCTTACCCAAACTAGGTAAATCGAGGGCAGCACTGATGATGTTACCTAGTTTGGAAGTCTGCAGAGGTTCTCCGTCCTCCGGGTCACAGTGGTCCCAAAGGTGTTTTTTTCAGGAGGCAACTGGACTTTCTGGTTTTTCCTTTTGAAGACGTTTCGCTTCTCCTCCAAGAAGCTTCTTCGGCTCTTCCATTCTCCCCTATCCTGTCAGAGCTGAAGAAACTTCTTGCATGAGAAGCCAAACGTCTTCAAAAGGAACAACAAAAAAGTCCAGTTGCCTCCTGAAAAAAACACCTTTGGGATTACCTAGTTTGGGTCTTCTGGTGATTGGCACCAAAGTCACCTAGCCAGGTGTTGTGCCCAAAATGGGACTCGAACTCTCACCTTTGGGGTTTCTAGTTTGCTACCTTAACTACTAGACCAGTCAGGATATCAGGCAATGATGATCTGGACATCTGGAACTCCTTAAGAAGGCGATTCAATCTCGGCCTGTTTGGAACAAGAAGCATTTGGGGAGATGGATCAGGGCTGCAGGCACGGAGAACCAATACTCTTTTCTCTCTCTCCTCTTTTCAGATTGAAAACTCGGCGGAAGAATTTGCTTTGTACATTGTGCACACCAGTGGAGGTGAGAAGGATATGTTTGTGTCTTGCAGTGGGAGGGCTTCTGTGCAAGCTTTTCTGGACCCCTTGGTTCTCTCGTGGGCCTCACTCCAGGGAGCAGGTGCAGAAAGTCAGCATAAAGACACTTGTAGGGCCAGAACAAATATTAACTTTAAATCCGTTGTTGTATTTGCCTGTTTGGCTATTAAGCGTTTCTCAGCTTTAAGATGTGTGAAGGTGCTGCCTGGGGAGTTCTGGGAGCTGAAGTCCACGCATTTTAAAGTTGCCTAAATTGGAAAAGACTGGCTTACGTCATCGTTCCCATATTCTGCCGTCTTCATAAGCACAGCTGAATCACAACATTTCGAGGTAGAGTGGAGACCTCACAGGATAATTTCTGAAGCCGCTGTGAATATGTGCGAAGTGCAGAAGAAAAGAAAAAGCTATAATTAATCTTTGTCCAAGCAAAAGACACGTAACGATACAAAGAACTGTGCTTGGCACTCAGCGTGGCCCTATGCTTCCTTTTCACGTTTCATCTTGGAGAGCTTTCAAAACTCCCACGATCTCCCAGAACGTACCCAGAAGATTGGGGTGTGTGTGTGTGTCCTTCTTCCGACAACTTCCCCAAGTGATCCTTTGTCGTCGGTAGAGTGGGGGACACAGCTCCATGAACTCAGTTCCTTCCAGGACTACATTTTTTAAAAAGCTGGCTAGCATCATGTCCTCTACAAGGTGGCCCAGACATCTCAGGCCACCCTTGCATAGTTTCCAGAGATGGACCAGGTGTGTCCCCCAGTCAAACTGGCAAGAATGAAACATTGGCAAGAGCCCTGGGGGCCCTGTGGTTAGAATGCACAATTGCCGGCTGACTCTGCCCGCTGCCATCAGTTCGATCTTTACCAGCTCAAGGTTGACTCAGCCTTCCATCCTCCTGAGGTCGGTAAAATGAGGACCCAGATGGTTGGGGGACAACATGCGGACTCTGAAAACTGCTTAGAGAGGTCAGAGGGTATATAAGTCTAAGCGCTATTGCTAGTGCTATGAGATTTCAGAAGATCTTGAGAGCCTCCAGAAAATGTGAACAGAAAAGAACGTAGATCTTTTCATGAGCCGAAGAAGCTTCTGGGATTGAGAAGCGAAAGGCCTTCAAAGAAAAACCAGAAAGTCCAGTTGCCTCTTGAAAAAAAGCACCTTGGGGACAACCAGGACCTGGAGGAGGGAGAATCTCCTTGGACCTCATTTCATGAGATTCCATTGAGATATATTGATTGAAGAAGATCATGAAAGAAAAAAGTTCACAGGAAAAATGGGAGGAAAAAGAAGAGGACAATCTCTAGCAAGGTGGATGAACTTGAATACACTGCAATTTTGGAAGACCTGAAGGACCAGATTGGGGATAGATCATTCTAGAGAAGGTCTACCTAGGTGGTCACTAGGAATTGACACCAGCTTGAGGCCCACAATCATTCTGGCTGTGGAAAGACTTCGGATGCTGCCTGGGAACCCAAGTAGTGCTGTTTTCATGCATCCAGTGTAAATTAGGAGAAGTTTCTGGATTTGTGTATTGGAGGAGGACATTTTCTTTCTCCTGTTGGCAAACACGAGTTGTTCTTGAGGTCTGGATCCCAACCCTTCTCCTCCTTCTCTATTTCCTGCAGAGAAGCAGAAGCTCAAGGGCACAGATTACCCACTGATTGCCCGGGTTCTGCAGGGACCGTGTGAACAGGTTTCCAAAGTGTTTTTGATGGAGAAGGACCAGGTGGAAGAAGTCACATATGATGTGAGTTGTTGTGTGGTGGGGATCCATTCTTTTGCTTATTACATAGAGGTGCTTCCTCAGCGTCCAGCATCTTAAAGTCGCCAGGATGGAGAAATTCTGAAACAGGGAGCCAGGAAAGCTCTTCTCTGCTCCTCTACAAAAATAGCCCACCGGACTGTCCCTGGCAGTGCGTGGTGCGGTGGCTGTGAGTTCGATCCTAGGTAGAGGCAGATATTTCTCTCTCTGGGCACAGTGAGAATATATCTGCTGAACAAAACTCCGCATTGGCAACAAGAAGGGCATCCGGCCATTAAACACTCAGCCCCATTCAGTTGCCCCGATTCCACCCCTCAAGGAATTATGGGGTCGTTAAACGTCAAAGAAGAAGAAGATACATCTTTTTTTTACTACATTCTTAGTGATTGTATCACCTCTGTTGTGTCTTTTTAAAGCTGTTTTATAAATTCATGAGTAAAAGCATGTGAAGACATAGGTTAACACTAGCCAAACTATGTTGGATGAACACCTCAGTGCCAGCTCCACTGACTGAAGCAGACACAGCCCATAATAAGTCAATACTCCAAGAATAACATATTTCCTGGTGCGTTTTTTAAAAGCATGGATAATAGAAGCACAGGAACGCGCTGCCTTCCAGATGTTGCCAAGCCAAAATTTGGAAATTTCTAAGGAGCAGAGTTAGGGAATAAACCTCCCACCCATGCCACGTGTGCCATGGTGTTGGGGCAGAAACTACGCAAGCTACCTAACTTGTGGCATTTGCTGGATGACATTTTGGTGCGTGTGATGTTGCTGGTCTCTCACACTAAGAGGTCACAAGGACCTTGTCCCTCTTGTAAAGAGCTTAAGGTTTTTGCAATAGACGGGCAGTTCTTAACATAGCACCACAATTGAGCCCCAAATTTTCACTGCTAAGCAAGACAGTTGTTAAGCGAGTTTTGCCTCATTTCACAAACTTCCTTGCCACCGTTGTTACCTGAATCACTGCAGTTATCAAGTCATAAATACATGTCAGTTGCCAAGCATCTGAATATTGATCATGTGTCCACGGGGATGCTGCAACCGTCATAAGTGAAAAAACTATTGTTAAGTCACCTTTTTCAGTGTTGTTGTCAACTTCAAACAGTCACTAAACAAATAGTTGTAAGTCAAGGAGAAATTCAGCCTGGAAATAAGGAGGAATTTTCTGACAGTGAGAACAATCAACCCGTGGAACAGAAGTTGCCTTCGGAAGTAGTGGGAGCTTCATCACTGGAGGCTTTCAAGAAGAGATTGGACTGCCATCTGTCAGAAATGGTGTAGGGTCTCCTGCTTGGATGAGGGGGTTAGACTAGATGACCTACAAGGTCCCTTCCAACTCTGGTAATCTGAATCTTAAGTCTTAAAGTTGCCAGTGTTACACACAACGTCCGAAGGCAACGTCTGTTCCATGGGTTGATTGTTCTCACCGTCAGAAAATTTCTCCTTATTTCCAGGTTGAATCTCTCCTTGGTCCGTTTCCATATCCATTATTCCTCGTCTGGCCTTCGGGTGCTTTAGAAAATAGCTTGACCCCTTCTTCTCTGTGGCAGCCCCTCAAATATTGGAAGACTGTTTATCATGTCTCTCCTGATCTATAAGGTCCCTTCCAACTCTGTTCTTCTGTATAAGGACTACCTTAAAATCTTTACCTTCGGACAGGCACCTTGGACATCAGAATGATTTTGTGAAGATGACGGGTTTGAGTTCTTCTTTCAATTTTTGTAACAGATCACGTTTCTCTTTTGTGGCTGAATAGGCTGGTCAAATCTGGAGGAGCTACCACAAGCCACGTCTGGTGTTTCATTGATGGCCAAACATCGGGCTCTTTGGAGCTGATGCTTGTGCTAAATCTGTCAAGAAGGAGGAGTAGCAGCAAAGCTTTGCTTTAGAGCCTTGCTTCTCAACCTTTGTACTCAAAAGTGCTTTTTTCAAAAGGCCACTGGACTGTATTTTTCCCTTGGGGAGGAAGAACAAAACGTATCATTTCTCATCCAAGAAACTTCATCAGTTGTGATGGGGGGGGGGGAGGCATGGAGTACTGACAATTGAGACTGGGGGAATGGGACTTTCTTGGATGAACTTTCAACTGATGGAAGTTTCTTGGATGAGAAATGAAACATTTCATCCCTCTTCCTCAAGGCAAAAAACCAGTCCAGTCATCCTTTGAAAAATCATTTTTGAGTACCAACTTTTGTGACAACTATGACCTGGATGACTGAGAATCTCCACGGACTTTGGTAGCTTTAAAATGGGTGCTGGCTTTGCTGGTGGGGAATTCTAAGAGTTGAGGTCCACCCATCTTAAACTACCAAAGTGGAGAAAGATTGTCTTTAGAGTACCGTAAGTTCCACCCCGGTGGACTTTCCGGAATTCTTGGAACTGCCACCCTGAGAATTTTCAGACAACTTGGTGAAAAGGAATTGCAGTCTCAATATTTCTGAAGGACACCGGAGACCAGCCTAAAACCCAAGGCCAAGCAACTGTGCGATATCAGAAAATGAGCCCTTTCTCACACATTTTCCTTCCACAAAGCCTTAGGGACAATCATCAGGAAAATACATTGCACTTTCAGGAGGTTCAAAATACTTTCTGCAAATTATTGCACTTTTTAAAATCACGACGCTAGACAATGGAGTGTAGCAAAATTGGTTACCACACTATAAAAAAGGATGTCTAGAAAAAGTGCAGAGAAGAGCAACCAGGATGATTACGGGACTGGAGACTAAAATATAGGATGAATGGTTACAGGAACTGGGCCTGGCTAGTCTAGGGAAGAGAAGGACCAGGGGAGACAGGAGAGCAGTCTTCCAATATCTGAGAGGCTGCCACAGAGAGGAGGAGGGGATCAACCTGTTTTCCAAAGCACCCAAAACTGAACAAGGAGAGATTCAACCTGGTAATAAGAAGAAATTTCCTGACAGTGAGGACAATCAACCAGTAGAACAGAAGTTGCCTTCGGAAGTTGTGGAAGCTTCATCCCTGGAGACTTTCAAGAAGAGACTGGACCGCCATCGGTCAGAAATGGTGTAGGGTCTCCTGCTTGGGCGGTGGGGTTGGACTAGATGACCTACAAGGTCCCTTCCAACTCTGTTAATAATTGCCTGGTTTATGTCCTTCTGCTCCTTAACACGGTTTTCTCTGGCTTCGCCTTAACTTGTGACGTAAACTCAGCTACCGGATGGGTCAATCACGTTTCAGTGTTTCCCGCCATTTGCAAAGCCGCCATTAAAGAGACAGTAATATCCCACCCTACTCTCAACCTGACACCTAAGACGGAGCCCTCAAACTCGGAGGTTTCCGCAGGCCAACAGTTGTCTCTGCATCACCGTAGAGTAAATGCTGTCTGTCGAGGCTAACTGAGCAAGTTCTCAAAGGCACTGATGACAGCCAGACTTTCCAAAATCGGCTGGCAAATCCTGCAAGATAAACCTCGCGTCTTAAAGGGTTCCTTTTCCATTTTCATGAGATTTTGTCTTAATCTTAAGAAACTGTATATTAAGTGCCGGTACATAAAGATTCTTTCAACTCTGCGTCAGTTCTAACGATAAAGGTAATCCTCAACTTGCAACCGCAAGTGAGCCCAAAATGTACGTGACTGAGAATTTTGTTAAGCGAGCTCGGTCCCGTTTTACGACCTTTCTTGCCACAGTGGTGGCAAGTGAATCACTGCAGTTGTTCAAATAATAGCACGTTTCTTAAGTGAATCTGGCTTCCCTTCTTGACTTTGCTTGTCAGAAGGTCGCCGAAGGGGATGACGTGACCCTGGGACACTGCGACCGTCATAAATCCGAGTCAGTTGTCAAGCACCTGAATGTGTATCACCTGACCATGGGGATGTTGCGACGCTCACAAGTGTGACAAACAGTCGTAAGTCACTTTTATCCGTGCTGCTGTAACCTCAAACGGTCACTAAGCGAACTGTCATATGTCGAGGACTGCCTGTCGTTCTAAACGACCCATAACTTTCTTTAAAGCACTGCTTATTTGCTTAGCCTCCGTTTTAACAGCTCCTGGGCCAGTCATGTTGAACAAGGATAACGAGCAGAAACTGGATTTTGCTTTGCAAAAAGAAAAAAAAAATTAAAATAGGTCTTAAAAAGGAACTTTTAAGTTCCTTTTAAGAGAGAAGCAGAGGTGTTGAGGCACCATAAGCCCCATTGCTAGGTCATCCATCCGGAGAGAAAGGGGTGGGGGAAAGGTTGGTTGGTTGGTTGATTTACAACACTTCTCCTATTTTCCCACAACAACCCTCTGAGGTGTATTGGGCTGAGAAAGAGTGACTGGTCCTAGGTCACCCACCATTCTTACCCAGTGAGAGTTAATATTAAATAAATTTTAAATGCTTGAATATTACACTGAGATTATGATAGAGAAAATTAAGATTTCATTCAAATGTACTGCAATTTCACATTTGGCAGTTTCAAAATATATTTTTTTTAATTCTAAAAATCAAATATTTAAAAATTAAGGGCTTTGAATTGATGGACATGTGTTTGAAAGCACTGTGTTGCTGACTCCCTGCTATCATAGGAATAAATTTGTCTTTATATGCAACTATACATATAGGAACAATGTGCTAATTAGTTTTATTAGAGGAAATAATTGTAGGTATAATGTTGATTTATTGGAAAGGTTACAGATATATGCAATTGTCTCTTTCTGTCTAAGTTAGCATGAAGCTAGTAGGGAGAAGGAATATAGTAGGACAGGAATCAATAATGTTGGCAAATCAGTGGCATATGTTTATTTGAAATTGCTTAGGAGAATGGTGGCTTGTTACTTTCCAGGCTGTGATAAAAGGGGAAAATGGATTTTCCCAAGGTACAGCTTACTGTTTATTAGGCATCAAATGAAAGTCTACTTTGGACGTTTATAGTGGTGCATACTCTGACACTATTAGATTAATTGAAAAAGTGCTAGCATTAATTTAATTATTTGTATAGCTTTATCATATTTATATGGATTACTTGGGCAACATGTGGCTAAGATGAGCATCTTTACGGTAAGGGCTGGAATGAAAGAAAAAACTGTCAGGCTAAGATTTTTCCCTCCCTTAATGCCTTTCCTACTTGTTTGAAACCCTAGGAACATGCTTTTGCTACCAACGTTACCATTTCCAACTGAAGCAAATCCATTTGTTTACAGAAGTTTTATTTACTGAGGACCTGTATTATTAGTCTTTGTTATAACTATGGGGACTGCTTTTTTTTAAATTAAATTTTGAGGATTTATCATGGGAAATTTAAGACATCACCATGTAATTATTGCTTAGATGATATGTCTCTCCATTTAAATTGCACAAAATTATTCCCTTTTCTTGGTAATGAAAAGGGTGTAGAGTAGGGATGTACAAAACATCTTATGCATAAACTCTTCCCCCTGCCTGAACTGAAACACAAATATTAGGATTGTTTGGTCCATGCACAGACTGGGAGCACATATTTTGGAGAAAAGTGGTTTGAAGGGAGGCAGAAGATACCAGTTTTGACTGAGGGAAGGCCGAAGAGAGAGGGAAGGAGAGGAGATCGAAAGATGTTGATGAAGGCTAGTCAGTCTGAGGTAGTGATGGCTGAAGGAAAGGAATTAAGAAAGAAGGCAGGCCGGCCAATGAGATGTGGTGCTGGGAATTGGTGGCAGTCATAAACTCTGAAGAGCTTGGAGGAGGGACATGCTGTGAAAATGCTGGGGTGAGTATGGTGGTAAGGCATGACACAATGGGAACTGCTGAGGGGAAGAGGAAAGAAAAAAGGTGATCCACACTAGCCCTGCTCTACTCAATCCCTTTGGATTTTGTTTCATTTGAAACCCTAGCACTGGTGATGTTACCTAGTTTGGGTAATGAAACATCTGCAAAAAAACAAGCAAGCTCAGACAGCACCAGGGACCTCTCATGTTAACCCTGAGCTACAAATATTCTCCTTTACTTGAAACTTATTCAGGGGTGGGCTTCAAAAACCTCAGCAACAGGTTTGCTGCCTGGTTGCTGGGTGGGCATGACCATGGTGGGTATGGCGTAGTCGGCTTCCTGCACTAAAGGGGGGAGGCGTTTTTGGCTTCCCCGAGGTCCAGAAGCTTCCTTGGAGCCTCTGGGACAGCGGAAACTGCCTCCCCTGGGCTCCGGACACTCTAGGGAAGCTGGAAATGGCCCGCTTCCAGCCTCCCCAAACTGCCCATTTTCCTCCCTCCCCGTGCGTCCGTGCGTGCCCTGCAGTTACCTGTATCCACAGTGGGCCGCATGGAGACTCCTAGAGGGGCAGGCGGGGCCAGCCAGGAGTGGGATTTGAGGTTTGGTGATCCCTGCAGAATCTTCGCTAAGGGTCCGCCTGAAGCCCCGCAAACCCCCAGCAGCCCACCCCTGAACCTATTCCAATTTATTTATTTATTAAATTTATATACTGCCCATTTTGCTATCCAGAGCGACGTTGGGTTGCTTACAGTACAATAAAATAATATAAAACAATTATAAAATATAGGAATAATTAAATAGTGTTGGGAAACCATGGCTAATCCAAAACAATCTGGTAGAATTTCTGGAAAGCTATGGTTTGCTTTGGATTTGAAGCAAATTTAATTTCGGAGACAGAGAGAAGGGACAAGAAGTAACATATAATTCTAAATCTACTAAAAAACCTTAAAATAGCATAGAAGCGGAATACTAAAAAAAAATTAAACTCTTAAGACTTTAAAAAGAGTTGGGTAAGGAGGTAGGTTTAAGTTGATATTAAATATATGTATGATAGGTTTTATAGAAGGTGCTCTATAGATATAGGCAGTCCTCAACTTAGAACGGTTCATTCAAAGTTACAACAACACTGAAAAAAGAAACTTATTAACACTTTTCACACTTTATGACCATTGCAGCATCCCATGGTCACATGATCAAAATTCAAATGCTTGCCGACTGGCTCATATTTATGATGGTTGCAGGATCTTGTGATCATCTTTTGTGACTTTCTGACGAGCAAAGTCAATGGGAAAGCCAGATTCATTTAACAAAGTGTTATTAACTTAACAACTGCAGTGATTCACTTAACTGTAGCAGGAAAGGTCATAAAATGGGGCAAAACTCACTTAACAAATGTCTCATTTATCAACATAAATTTTGGGCTCAATTGTGGTCCTAAGTCAAGGACTTTACCTGTATACAAATTCAGAGTTGACTGAGTATGAATTGTGTCAAGTCCAAGCATCAGAAATGACACGAGATCCACTGAAGGACAGATCTTCTTGGCTTGCACCTAATAGAATCTTGCCAGACTAAAGCTGTGACATTCTGTCCTGTTTCTAACCGGTATACCATTTCTGGCTACCTTGAATCTTTTCCTCCCCCACCATCTAGTTCAGGACTGTGCAGTCACTTGTCTTGGGTCCCTCTCTGGAATGTACTACCTCCTTCCTGGGAAGCTGCCGTACTCAATCCGCAAACCCCGCCCCCAAATTCTCCTTCATTAGCACATTGCATCACATATACAGGTAATTTGGACTTCTTCTGATTGACACGTTTTAATGTTGGATTTTACACTTCCATAAAAATTATAGGATAATGAATTTCTGCTTGCTCTTAATTTTAAAACGTGAACATGTTCTTCGAGAATAAATATTTTCTTCTTTTCATAGCCAGGCTAGAGATATCTAAGCAGACAACATGTATTCAGTTCAGTTTTGGATAGACAAGATATGCAGCGTAGCATTGATGATGATGGAAAAACTAATATTCAGGCTAAGAATGGTTAAACATCAGCTAAATGATATACATAGGGGATTTAATTTCTCATGTGTATGTATGTATGTGTACATGCACATTTGCATGCACATTCCTTTTCCCTTTTTATTTTTGGAAAATTTCCTAGTAAAGTTTGAAAACCTCTCTGCATGGTTGTTAGTGTGTGGCCAGAATCAGGACAACATCTAAGCTGTCAGGTGAGGTGTTACGCTGGTTAGATGCCTCTGTGGGAAGCTCACAAGTAGAGGAAATATAGCAGTGGAATCTTCAGCTATGAGATGTTTCTGACTGAGGGAAATTTGTTTGGAAGGAGAAAATGGGGACCACCTACTTTGTGAAACAGTTCCTCAAAAGAAAACCACGGGAACATAGTTTTTGGGGGGTTGATCATAGGTCCAGTGGCTTGCGAGCTGAGGGATTTATTATATGTCATTAACTGCTTCATGGACATATGATTGGCAAAAGTCTCATCTACTTAATCACTTTATGATTTAGTTACTTTACAACCTAAAGGAAATACTTCAAATGATAGTGAAGACCAAACCTCTCAATGAGTTCCTTCTTTTTGAAATTAAGAAAAAAAAAATGCTATTTTAAAGGATTTCAGTTTGAAAGCAAAAAGCTTAAGGAGATTGTGATCCAAGAAAGTTTTAAATGGACAAAAGGAACCTTTAAAAAAGAAGAAATAATGTTTTACTTATGAAAGTGCCTTTGAAAATAGTAAAATTTATTATACTGACTGGAAGTTCATGAAAATGTTAATTGCTTACTTTTAAAGACAGAAGTAATTGGTGGATACTACAAAACAAAAATATGAGGATATGGGCTAACTTACACTGAGACTGTAACTATGGAGACCTAATTGGGACTAAAGTGTTAAAGATAGAGAGAAACAAAACAAAAAGCTTGCCTTTACTTTCATTGTAGCAATTGACACTCCTTCACTTTTTCACCATGGCAACCATAAGAAAAACTGCTAAATTGGAAGAGGGATGCAGGGGTTCACTAGAACAAATTACAAGTAAAGGCACTTTACCAGAATGCAGAAAGTGTTTGAAGAATTTTGCAATAAGTGTACTGCAACAGTTGCAGGGCTTAAAACCAGAAAACCTGAAAGAAGTTAAGAAAATTGAAGAATCTGTAGGGCAAAAGAGCAGAAACAAATCAACTGACAAAATTTTGGAAACTAAGACAAATTGTAATTAGAGTGAAGGGTTGACAAACTTTGAAGGACCATTCTAGAAAACTGCCTGATAGGAAAGCTGAATCTTTAGATCAGATTTAGCTATTGGCACAAATTAGAAACTGTCCTTAATGTTTTAAACGTAAAATCCAGTCATTTTACCAGAAGCAGATGTTTGTGAACTAGTCACTTCCTATAGAATCCTGAGAACAATACATCTTGTTGATTTAATGCAGGCTGGTACCCTCTGGGAGTTCAGCTTGCTATTTATTACTTACAAACAAATCTCTACATGATTTGAGAGAAGGATATCTGCATGCTATAGTCATATAATATGTACATATATATCCTGTCTTTATTATTTAATAGAATTATATAATTTTGACAGAAACATAAATTATATTTATAAATATACATTATAATAGTGCAGTGACGCAAAAAAAAATCAAGCAATACTCATCAGAAAGTGTTTTCAACAACACTTTGAACTCTGCACTCTTTTAATTATCTTACTTCATTGCCCAATTCAACTGTACTTGCTTAGGAAGCATGGCTATATTTTAGTTTATTATTTTATAGTTGTGAGTCTCCTCAAAAGTAACCCAAGGCATTCTGAAATATTATGTGACCTCTGGCATACAAGGTTTTCAGTGAGTTAATCTGACTCAGAAGACTTTTTAAACCTTTTTTTTTAAAGATAGGATTGTACTTCTGAAAAGAATGAAATGAAAATTTGGGAGATTATTTTAGATATGACTTTACTTGGTAGTAAAGCACAGAATTAAGGATACTATGCCTAGAAGGTCTTATTCCAACAGAGACAGTCTAACAATTGTTATTCAAAGTCTGATAACATTCAGTTTAGAGCATGGATATCCAACCTTTTGGCTTGCCTGGACCTCACTGAGTGAAGAGGAATTGTCTTGGGCCGAATATAAATTATATAATATAGTTAATGGATATCAGTCACATAATTATGTTAAAAACTTACGATCTTGTGAGGTGGCATTACTAGTTTTCCAGGACTGCATGTGGCAGACAAGCCACAGATTGGCTTAGATGCTGAGCACGGATCTTCTTTTAAAGATTATTTAGAAACTTCATTCATTGTAAAAATCATGTTCAAAGTGTTTGGGATGTGACTGCCTTAAATGACTGCTGCTTCTATGTTAAGCTGATCAGGTATTAAGATATTACTTATTTTCGAAAGCCAAGCTAGCAATGATACTGAACTTCTAAAATGTCCCATCTGATAAAAGTCTTCCCTGACAGAGTCAGGTATTTTTTTTAGTGCCAAATGAAGACTTTATATGCCTAGACCAGTGTTTTTTCAAACTTGACAACTTTAAGATAAATGGACTTCAACTCCTACAATTTCTATTATTGTGCAAGGCTTTTTATAGTGCTTAATTTATATTTTTATGGTGAACAATGTGCTGGTTTAGTTATTTATGTTATGTTTTAAGAACATATATCAGTCTGGCAGCTTCATACTGAAGAACAGCGTTTACTAATATATAAATATTGAATCCTACTATTGAAAATTCTTTGCAAACTTTGTCACACGTGAAAAATCCGAACAAATATATTTAATGTTAACGAACATATTGTGATTAGAAATAGTCATCACATTATTTCAATGTCTTCCAAGCAGCAGCATCTGTAGACACTCATTGGGACAAAAATCAATATTCACAAATTAAGGTGAATACATGTATCCCAGGATAATGTTGCAGGATCCAATCTGGATTGGTCACCGGGTCCAGAGGTTTTGTCTTCCAAGCTTTCGGACTTGTGCTGGAGTCCATCCTCAGGGAACTTCTCTCTAGAAATCAATATTGCAGAGATTTAGTTCTGTTCCTTTTGGGCACACAGAAGCAAAGGCAGCGCTTCTTCTGTGATGCTGCAATGCTACTTTTATCACTATATTCCTTCCTTGCTCCCCTTGAGGATGCTACTGCTTTTAAAACCAGCTTTTTAAAAAAAAATAGGGGGGAGGGAAATCAGGGAAAATAGTAACAGAAGATAGCCAGGAAGTTTTATAAAAAAAATATTGCTCCTTTATTTGTTACATTAACATTCTATCTTTTCTCCAGGAACTCGAGGTGTCTTATGTGGAATATCTTCCTTTATTTTATATGCACAGCAACAAACTAGTGAGGTAGGATAGCCTGAGATTGACTGACAGGCTGAGCTTCCATTGCTGAGGTGGAATTTGAACCAGTTCTATTAACTTTGTATCTCTGAGGATTCCTAGGTTTTGTTCTGAAACCAAATCCTTGGTTCAGTTTTGTCCTAGTCTAAACATTAACCACTATACTACATTGACTATTTGTTTTTCCTTCAAATTGTTGACATGAAAAATGGAGAAAGTTAAGTGGTTGTCCAAGTTGCTCACAGCTTGTTCTGAGTTTTTGGAAGACTCCTGAGGCCTTCTCAATACCTGCAAAAAGGCCTCGCATGATTTGGAAAAGCTTGGGCCTGCTTTGGGAAGAAGACGTGAGACAGCCAGCAGTTGCCTTACATAGGGCCAGGCTGGACACACCTTATCAGTAGTGGGAGGAAGAAGATGGTGAAGGTCTGTTGGAGGGTGGCAGACCACGCTGGGGCTTTGTGCTGTGGCACTGTGGTGGCTGGGCACAGCACAGGTTTTAAGGCAGTACTGCATGGTGGCAACACGGGGCCCAAACTAGAGGCCAGGAATGGTGGCAAGAGTCAGCTGAAACTGCTGAGTGCCCTGGACCCAACTCTGCAGTATCTCCACTTCCAGTGAGGTGTGCCACTATGCAGGATAGCCAAAAGGGAATAGATGAGAGAGGTAGGTAGTAAGTAACAGGCCTTATAACATCCCAGTAGTTATGTAATTAAAATTCAGGCACTTGGCAGCCCTGTGGGTTCTAACTGTGGGTGGGATACCAGGTGCCTGAATTTTAATCACATAAACACTGGGATGTTATAGCACCTGTAACTTTAGGAAATGGGTGTAAGTATCTTTTTTTTTCAGTGCTGCGGTAATTTCAAATGGTTGCTGAATGAATTTTTGTTAAGTGAGGACTACCTGTAGGATTTCTTTCAGTAAGATTGTCCCTATATTGAATGCTTATGTGATCCTGGCTCCATTGGCTTACTTGTTTGTTCCAGTTTTTTTCTTACTGAGGATTGAATTCAAAAGTTTAGAAGAAGGACTTTGATATGTTTTAAAGCTAAGATAACTATGCCTAAACTTATAGATATTGGTAGCCTGAAGTTGGACTAATGTGTGATTTTTTTCAATGACGTCTGCTTTCAAATCAGGAATTATCAACAATATCTCCATCTCCTCAGAAGAGGAGTCATCTCACAGATTCGTAACAGCTGTCCAATTGCTATCCTAATTCTTGATATAGTATAAAAATCATAAATAACTTAGTAGAGAAGCGCATATATCAGTTGTCTCTGCCTTGAGATTGGCCACAGGCTCTGCATATTCTCAGCACAATTGCTTATTGTGTCATCACTTGACATAAGCCCCTCTCAATATCTCAGAATTCCCTTCTGAGAAGTATGAATAGATTTTAAATAACAATACATAGAAATTTATTTCATATTTTTGAAAGTAATATTTCCCTTCAAGCAAATTGCTGGAACCTACAGTGTTAATGTTGCGATTTGACACATGCTTTTCTTTACGCTTGTATAATACATTTAAAATTTTGTGCTGCATTTCAGATTTGAAAGCAAGAAGCAGTTTATCCAGTGTGTCTTTTCCTAGAAATGTCCAACTGCTTTAAGGAATAGAATAATAATACTATTGTCAACAAAATATGGAGTCATACAGTGAAGAAACTCTATTTTTAAACTGTTATCTACTTTGAGTTCACATGACCAAATAAATGATATAGAATTCTTAGAAAGAATCTGATTCTATACTCGTACCTTCCTCTTATTTACTCCTTCACTTTAAATCTGAGTAAAGCTTTTCAAATATTTATAGTTCTTAAAAGAGTACTTGAAACATTTTCACTGGACAGTTCATCATAAAAGGAGCTAAGTTGCATGATAAGTGCAGCACTATCTACTATCTGAGAGTAAAAATGTCACTTTATTTTTTGAATATTTTTTCAGCTGTCACTTTGAAATAGGAAATGTAACATATAGTCAAGTTGCTGTGATTTTAAGCTAATGTTGGAAAAATTAACATAATTTTACTTTTCTGAGAGCCCACCGATCTTGGAATAAAAAACTTTTAAAAATTGCAGATGGTAGATTCACGATTATTTTGAGTAGCTTCATAGGTCCTGGGATCCCTGCTTTGTTGAGTTTTGAAATTTGTCACATTAGACTATTTAAAAAAAATGTAAATATTATACTTAAATTATTTCAATTTCAAAGTCATCTGACTGTACAGTGATTCTGGGTGACTTACAATTAAAAAGTTAAAAAGGAAACAATTTATAGCAAAGAAGAAGAGTACAGCTGAAGGGAAGACAGAACCAAAAACCAATCCACCAATCCACTGCCATCCTAACCAAAGTTTAGGGAAACAACCAGGTATTTAATACAGCAGTACAGATCTCTGATGACAATGATGATGATACATCATCAAGTCTTTCTTAGCAACCACATAGCTATATTTTCTACATGATGATCTGTCTCTTAATTTGATTCTTCAGCTCTTCCAATGATGCACTTATCATTACTGTAACTGACTCATTCATTTTGTTACTGATGATCTTCTTTCCTTCCACCTTTCCCATCATTAGAGTCTTTCCGGAGAGATAGCTTTTCACATAATGCATCCATAGTAGGAAAATTTGAGCTTGGTCATTTGTGTCTCGAGTGCAAATTCTGGGTTGATTTATATCATGATCCATTTGTTTGTTTTGTGACCTGTCCATGGTATTCTCAGGAGTCTTCTCAGAAGACTCAGAAGCATTGATGCCCTTCCTATCCTGTTTCTTCAAAGTTCAGTATGGATTTCTGAACGGATATAATTCCACAGGACAGGAGCCATTAGAAAGAAGGCATATTTCCTGAGTTTTGTTCAATCTGTGAGATATGGAGAATGTCCATCTAGGTGACCTCATTGAATGGGCAGAAACATATGGAGATAGGATGTTCCCCAAGTAGCCAGGCTCTAAGCTATGAAAGATTTTATAAGGGATAAGTTACACTCAGATTCCACCTGGAAACCAACTGTACCACAGCAGGCAAAGGAGCAGGACCCTGTGGATGTTTTGCAATGCACCCATCACTGCCCATGCCACTGCATTGGGTGAGTGTTCTTGGAGGGCAATTCTATGTAGACTGCAATACAGGTGTTCAGTTGAGAGGTGAGGGTGGCATGAATGAATGCCTGATGAAGGGCATTCTGGTTCAGCTAGTGTACCAGATGAACCTCTGCAAAGACCCTTTTGGCCAAAAGTTGTCATCTGCTCTTTAAGCCTAGGGGACTCCCAGATTGTGTGCTAATCTTCCATGGAGAAGTGCAGCCCCATTAAAGACTATAAATGCAATGTCCCCAGAATAAAGCAGGTAAAACAAACCAAGCTACTCAGGTCAGGTTACTGAGTCTGTTTTTCCCCATCCAGGCACATAGTCCCCAGGCACTGGATGATGATTTTAAGGAGAAAGCTGAAATGTTTATACTAATGTCTTAGCATCACTTGATCTTAAGTAATCTTTCATGATGCATTTGAACTGACCTTGATTACAGAATTTAATACTTATAATTCAGAGGAGTCAAAGACTTTTAAAAATTCATGAACACTCCTGTTGATTTTGGTACAGTCAAAAGAGTAACTGCCCGTTGTGCAGTGAGGGGATTTACTTGACAGGTTTTTGTGAATACTGAAATTGTTTCCTTTATTATAGTTTGACAGTTGAAATTAAGTGTTTTAACAGCTTGAAAGAAAAATGGATAAGAATATTGATCATAGACCATGGATAGAAGCATAGGGAGAAATACAAAGGCTATATATAAAATAGGATTATAGTACATTTTCAAATTTTTCTACAAATAAAAGGAAGGATTTGTTTTTTTAAATCATAGTGTCTGCTGCTCATTGCAAAGATGAATGAGTGATCTACATACAATGCAATGCTTAAATAAATTTTCATGACAGTGATATTCTTTCTCATAGGTGCACAAAATCTATGTTGTTTCATAACTCTCTGGCTACTAATAAAACTGCTTTTGTGTGTGGGCATTTCAATTGACATTCAAGTGCCCAAGGGTATATTATCATTGGGTGGCAAACTGAATATGTTTGCAAATATGTTTGTATGATTTTTCAAATATGGAGAATAGGAATATGGTGCTTTTGAAGGTCAAATAGATAAATAGATAACAAGTGATACTGAAAACTGGTGGTTTTGTTTCTGAATTTCAGCAATGTGATTTGGGCACATGGATTTCATATGCAACTGATGGATTGCAAATTGCTTACCTTTATATTAGTAGATGCACCAGGAAAAAGAACAATGAAAGGTCCAAGCCTTTGTGCCACTCCTATACAGCTACTCCCTGACTTACAACAATTCATTTAGTGACTGTTTGAAGTTTTATTTATTTATATAAATAAGTCTTTCAGAAAGTGGCTGTTCTGTCTTGCTTGGAGTTCACAGAGAAACACACAGCGCTGGGGCTGGTTAGCACCTTGAAAGGTGTTGAATGGTATTCTGATAGTGTTCTCATAAGTGTATTTGGAAATCTCAACTGGTCCAGAATGCTGCAATCTATTTGTAAATAGAAGTTGCATATAGAAAACCTGTGACTCCTACTAAAGAACTGTTCTGGCTTCTGTTTGGTTTCTGAGTGTAAGCTCTTTAGAATTCACTCCCTGTGTAGTTGAGCAATGTTACATTTTTATTAGCATTTAAAACAGTTTAACAGTTAAACACATTTTGTATAGACTCTTAACTGCTGATTTTAGCTAGTAACAATAATTTTGTTTATTTTACTTGTTGTGTTAATTGTTATTTTTACTGTTTTAAAATCTTGATTTTAAATTAGTTTTTGTTGTTAACTGTTGAGAGACTTCAGA
This sequence comes from Oxyrhabdium leporinum, assembly GCA_032468155.1. Lineage (NCBI taxonomy): Eukaryota > Metazoa > Chordata > Lepidosauria > Squamata > Cyclocoridae > Oxyrhabdium > Oxyrhabdium leporinum. Next base: position 234,652 of record JANHFL010009241.1, on the reverse strand, counting down.
GTTTGGTGTGTATAAGTTAAGCACAAATAATTCCTACCCTGAATGCTTTAGAGGCAAAATATTTGAAAGACTACCTTCTATAAAATGAATTTGTCTCTTCAGTTATCTGCAGAAGCCTTCTTCTGAGGATCAGTAATTCCCGGGACCCCTGAAAACTTTTGATTGGGATTAAAGAGTGGTTCTGGCCCAAAGTAGCAGGGGTTTAGAGTAATTTGAGGCTCCAAAGACCCATCTTTTTAATCACTGGAACCCCGTTATACAGTTGCCAAAATCAATCACATAATGTCATGCCATTGTGAGATGTGGAATGCATGAAAATTATACTATAGCTCTAAATTGGTTCAACACAATTAAAAAAGCAGAACTTTGTCAGCCATGCTCTGACAAAGAAGATAGATCCTAGACCTACCCACAATCATTGCATTACCTTTTGTATCCTTGTTTCTTCTATACCAACCTTTATTTTATGCCCTTCCTTTTTATGTCTGACCTCTGGCCAATACAAAAAAATCATACCTGGCTTATCCCGAATAAAACTTTTATTCTAATTAGGAGCATTTCAGAAGTTGGTAATGACCTCCTTTATTTTATTTTTAAAAAAATCAATTTATGTCAATTTGTTTTTTTTGTTACTGTTTTCTCTCCATGTGCTAGAGATTGTACTGTTTGTTATGACCTTCTAAAGCTCTGTGGAGGATAATTGTGATTGAACAAACCCCAGCTTCCTTAGCCCTATTCCTATTGGTACGTAAGTACGTAAATAAATTACAATGTTTGTTAATTGGCCTTCATTGAAAAATGGTTTAGAAAAACCTAAACATTGCCCTGCTGAATTTAGCTATCTTTCTTATTTCTTCTCAGTTAAATTGCTTGTTAGAAGTTTGTACTTCTGAACAAAATGTGGCTCTACTTCTCAAATTAATTGTATCTGGATGTGCCTTTAATTTCCATTGAGTTCTCATTTTTGTTGGCGTACCAGGTAACAGTGTACTTGCTTGCTTTGTCTTATGTTTTTGAAACATTTAGCACATTTGCCAAGTTTTCTCCAGGCTCTTCATTTTTTTAATTGTCCATCTTGCTATTATTAAAGCTATTAAGCTTCACAAAAGGGTTAACACAATCCCCATGGCTTCACTATTTCTGTAATCAAGTAGCCTCATGTAACAGAAACAAAACCTGCTAAGTTAATAGCTAGAGTATTTGGCATTTGGCCAAACTAAATGTCTGTAGCCTGTATCGTACTTCTCATTAATGACTTTTTGTAATTGCACCAACATTTCTTGATAATGTGTACAATATGTTACCAAACTGACTATTTAGTGTTCTGTTTGAAAGGAAAGCATAAACTTAATGTTCCTTCATGTCAAATCTATTATCAAGCAATATGTCTTGATAAAAGAATCTGAGGATATTTTGAATAGGATTACATTGCATTTTTAGTTCGTCATTGTGATCTCTGTGATTCACACTTAGGAGTTTATTATTGTACAGAGTAATGGAGACTTCAAACATTATACGTTCAGCATGTTTATCTTAAAATGATCACTTCTTTTTTTATCAAATCTCTTTTTCTTTAATTAGTTTTTTTTTCATATGTCATTTAATCAAATCTTGGAATTATGCTCTAGGAGGATTTTTTAGGAAGGAATTATTTAGAGCAGGGTAGTCAAACTGGCAGCCCACAGGCCAGATGCGTCATGTGCAGGCCATGCCTATCCCAGCTCTGTGAATGGGAAAAGCCTAGGTGGCGCAGTGGTTAGAGTGTTGAACTGCAGGCCACTTCTGCTGATTCAATCTAGCGGTTCA